>PVLA01003793.1:0-199132 GCA_004027455.1 Hydrochoerus hydrochaeris | reverse complement strand
CTTCAGGAACTGCTTGCCTGACCTCTCAGGCTTTCCTGTGAAATCTGGGTGGAAGCTTCCCTGTTCTCACAGCTCTTGTATTCTGCTAGTAAAACCATCATCATGTGAATGATACTAAGAACTAGTTCAACAGAAGCTATAGCCAGGGCTCCTTAGCCCATGGCTTGTCCAGTCTGTGAGTGCTTGGATAAGTGAGGACTGTGAAATGATTCCTGAGAAACCAATTTGCTAGGAGGCCCTTGTGAAGCAGAGCTCCCAGGGATTCTCTTCTCCATAGAAAGGCTGCACTTTTTTGCACCTTGAGCCTGCAATGTGGAGCTCTTACTGATTCCTGAGATGTTCTCAAGGAATCTTTCTTCTTGTCCCTGTATGAAGTACTTGGTTTCTTTTTAATGACACTAATACCTTTACCAACCACATCTCTTTGGGCTTCAACTTTACATGTGGTTCCTTTTGGGCCACAATTTAAATTTTTTCATAATTTGTTGTTGTTCTTTTTCCTCACTGTTACTACATACCTGGCTAAAATCAGCCAGCAGCACCCATACCACAACCTAAATGTTAAGCTGCCCTGAAATGTCTTCTGCCACATTAATTAATCCCCAGTCCTTAATCTCAGTCTCTTACAAAGTCTTAGGACATATGGAAAAGATGGACAATTTTTTTCCAGAGTGTAACATACATGCCTTCTAGAAAAGTGCCAACATGTTCCCAGCTGGAATCTCCTGAGCTTATCCTTTATCATCCATATACCTATCAGCATCCTGGTCTCAGTTCTTACCAGAATCATCTATCAGTTCCTGTCTTCAGCAGTTTAAGGCTTCTCTACCCTGCAGCTCCAAACCTTTCCAAACTCTTCCTACAAAGCAGTTCCTAAGGGCTCTAAAGCACACTGTCTAGTACAGTAATGACAAAGACTGCTGTACTCCAGTACACATTTTCTGTATTAGCCATCTTTCCTTTCACTGGAACACAATACCAGACACCCACAATTTAAAGGGGGAGATGTTTAATTTGGGTCATGGTTTCAAGATGATTCAGTCCATGGTTAGTGGGCTCCAAGGAAGAAATATCACAGCAGAAAGTCTTGTCTCTCTACAAAGTACTTGGTTTCTATTTAGATAATGGGAGCTGTGAAAAATAGCAGGAGGACATTGCAAGGGAAGGGTGAGGGACTAGATATAGTAGAACCCAAGTTCTCTCTTCTACAACATACACAAATACACCTAATACAATGGGTGGCTTCCAAGCCAATCAAGTTGACACGATCCCCATTTTATTTTTAACCTAGCCTTTGTTGTTCTTATTCTTTTAGTTTCATAAATTGCCTCTTCTGATTCTGGGCAATCCTTAAAACACTACGGAGTATGATTTTTAGGGCAAAGAGTAGTTTCTTAAACCTAGACTGAGCATTTGGATCTGAAAAGCATTTGGATATTTGAGAAAATAATTGCTGCTGCTGGGTAAAAAAAGTATCTTGAAATAGGGGAAGGGAAACACCTGCTACTTTTACTTTCATCTACCTCTCAATTTCACATGCAATCAGAACTCTCACATAAAAACAATTTAATGTCTCTCAGTGAAATTAAATGTGAAGATTAAAAAATTTTATTAAATATATAAACACAAAAACTTTTGAAAAATGTTATAAATGGATTGCAATTCAAGTGAACCACTTTTGGAATTTTTTAAGTTACTTGTAAAACCCCTAATTCTAAAGTGACTCTTTACAAATGATTATTTAAAAGTATTGCTGGAGCATTTTTGGGACAACAGCAACCCTAAATATATCATTTTACATTCCCTTAGAACAGTACCTAAGTCATCCCAAATAAATGAGAATCTGACATTATAAAAGATTTTCAATTAAGAATACGTAATCTCAGTGTGCAATTATGGTAATATTTTTCAACCTCTATTAGTTTACAGTTCTCTGAATCCCATTTTGAGGTATCCAGGAAATTTTTTTTTCTCCATTTCTGTCCAGTATAGCACTGCACAAAACCTCTGACGGCACTATTGCTTTGCATAGACTCGGCAAATCCATAAGCGCCTTTCCTTGGCAGTACAGCCTTCAGCCATGTAAGGTGCCCCAGCAGCATTACCAAAAACAGAATAATTCTAGAAATTAAAATGTAAATGACAACTTTTACAGAGTCACTGATACAGTAAAATTATTTGAAAAGAAAAAAGTCAGTGACTACCTTTGTTAAAGCTGTTAACTATTAATAGTTTGAGGGAAGGACCCAATTCCCAAACACACAAGACAGTATTGAGGGAGCTATATTTAGTTTCATTTTCCAAATAGCAAACTTAGTTTTCTTATAATAATGATGACATTCATTCTGGATTTTTTGGGAAGCAGCTGGTCCCTCTGCAGGAATGATTTTCTTGCAGAAAATATGCAGTACCAGAATTAGAAGAAGAAAAGCTGACTGCATTAAAGAGTGCATCTTACTTCAAAGAGGATTTACACTAGAAGGAAATGTTGGGGGACGAGTTCTTGACAGTGCCAATGCATCCAGAGATTACTGGGCTCTTTCAGAAGCAGAAACCCCTATCTCTGAGTGCTTTGTTAAAGTCCTTTGGCAGTTCTGGTCTTGTCGTTCTCTGATCTGGTTCAGACAAGATCTAAGTCTTGCTAAAAGAGAGACATGTTGGCCACTGTGAAGTTGCTCCTCTTTAACAGTATGCAGAATAACCAGCATGAAAACAGTTATTAATCAGTTTTTAAGAATATTGGCCTCAAATTATCTGCTAATCTTGGCAGATCCAACCCTTATCTATCTTATTTCTCCTGGCACACAACACAATTAACAACAGATAAATCTTACAGTTCACCTCTTGAATTACATGATACTCAGCTCTTCTGGTTTTTTCCTTCTGGTTACTGCTGTCTTAGTTTCCTTTTCTCACTCCTGTCCTCAAACTCTATGTATTGCTGGGCCCAAGACTCAGTTTTGTGCTATATTCTAAGATGTTTTGACAGTTTCCAGTTTCAAATACCATTAATGTATAGGAAATTTCTGAGCTCTTAATCTTATAATTGTTCTTTGAAAAGAATAAATTTAATTTAATTTATTAATCAAAAATGCATGTAGTGATTCTTTTTTTTTTTTTTTTTTTTTGTCTTTTTGAGATAGGGTCTCACTATGCAGTTCAGGCTGGTCTTGAACTCATAACGCTCCTACTGCCTCAGCCTCCCAAGTGCTGGGGTTACGGGCATGTGCCACCACACCTGGCTTGTATAGTGAGTGTAATGTGCCAGGTTCTATTCTTAGTGCTTGATAAATTAAAGTTGTCAAATCCTAACAAGAACCTGATGAGATAAAAACTTTTTATCCCCATTTAATACGTAGATGAGGAAGCTGAGGAACAAGTTACATAGTAAGGTTTCATGCTATGCTTTGATGTTCAAAAAGCATCTCTAACTTAAAATATGAAAGCAAAACTAAACAACCTCATGATTTCTCCTCTCTGTAATCTATTACTTTCCCAGTCTTCTCCATTACAGCAAATGTTAATACTGGCCACCCAATTGCTCATGTATAAAAACAAAAAACAATCAAGAGTGGTCTTTGATTCCTTAACTTCTTTCACTTTCAGCAGATCGCCAAATTCTATCAATTCTCTGTTTAAAATATATCTTAATCTCATTTACTTTTCTCCATCTCTACTGCTACCACTTATCACTGATGTAATGATGAAAATAACAGCTAACATTTATATTTCATGTTTCTTACAAATATAATTCAACATAACGTTGCTGGGAAATGGGTACTGTTGGAGATATTATGCAGTGGCCAAAGAGGGGTGACTAATCATTTTTTCAATGAAATGCTGGCATTGCCTGGCACTCTTCTAGGGGTGGTCTAATTCTGTGGGTATGTGGATATAGATTTCCTTTGGCTGGTCTATTTAACAATGCCTTAGAGACCAAAGTTTCCTTAAAGAGGGCTGGTGATGATACAGATGTTTCTTGTCCATTATGATAGAATTTTTTGTGTGCTTATGTTAATGCAAATGACCTTTTCAAACATAAATTTTTCTAAATCTAATTCTCATTTGAATTACTTTTTAAAATCATAGTTTCCTGAATAATCCAAAGTAAATACAATGTGAACATGAATTCTCATTTTATATTTTCATGACAATCGTAGTCTTAACTCTTTGAAAATTATATTTGAATAGTACTATCTTCATCCCAGTCTTGAGACAGCAAGATTGGGACAGAGATTTCCAAGGTCATATTCCCAAGTAAATGGCAGAGTCAGGATCCAAACATTTAGTCTATGCTCCTCACACCTCCCTAGATTGCCTTTGGGTTGCTAAGCAAACCATGACGACCAAAGCTAACACTGTCTCTTCTTCACAATTGCAATTCTTCTGGTCATCTTCTCCTTCTGCCATTCTTCACATGGTAGCCAGAGGTGTTTTAAAATGTAAAACTTTTGTTTCCCACTATACCCAGAAAGAGGACAAACTCCCTTCCAAGGTTATATCACATGCTCCAACTTCATCTCTCCCCATCCAACCCCAGCCACCGCCCTCCAGGTCTATTTCTCTTCTTTCACTTCCTTAAATGTGTGTAGCTCTTTCCTGACTCAAGATGTAGGCCCATGTGGGTTACACCCTGGATACTCTTCTTCCTATGTGTAAATTTAAGAATAAGCCCCAGTTATTTTCAGGCCTCAGTTCCCATGTTCCTTCTCAAAGAGGAATCCCTGATCCCCAAATCCAGTGTGTCCCCAATTAGTTTCTGAAAACACTCTTTCATTTTCTGATAGCAGTAACCAGGTTATGATAATGACAGTGTGAAGCTTCATGAAGTAACCATCTCTTTCAGGGGGTCTAAGAGCTGTGAAGCTATAATTTTATATTCTAGGTACTTAAATTTTTTCAAATGAATGATAAACAGGAAATAGTGTTTCTGTTGTGAGTGCCTTGGTATTGGGTGCATTTTAAGGCTCAAAGACAAGAGCCAAGCCAGATAAAGAGGAAATAGTCTAAGAAACTCTAAAAAATGAAGTTACGCTTTTTTGTGTAGATATTGGCTGGAAGAAACTAAAACCCTTTCTCACTGTTTGTATTTTTTATGGTCTTTCAAAGTTATTGTACTGAAGTTTGGTAACTATAGTGGCCTTATTCATTTGTATCTTTTTATAGGTATACTTCTGGCCTGTTTTCTGGATGAGTTGTTGGGTAGTCATGTAGCTTAACGCAGGTTTAAATTCTGTGTCTACCATGCATCAATAAAGTATTAACAAAATGCTATTTTATTCTTAGAACAGAAGGACTTTGAGATAAATGTTAGGCTCAGTAAACTTATACATGACTCTCTGGTCAAACATTGCCTTATCTTACCTCCAACTACCCAACAGACAAAGCATTCTGGAGGATTTTGAAAGTGTTCCTAGGTTAGAAGTATTCAGTAAGAGCTGTTATTTACTTAATCTACCCTTTGAAACTCAGGATACACAAAGTTTGGGGATAAATGGGAGATAGAATATTAACCAAAAGTAGCAGACACAGATGTAGCCAAATTATGCCCTTCATACATGAAAAATGAGAACTTGCCACTTGCTTCAGACCACCTTTCTTCCCCCGTGCTTTTCTGACCTATGTTAACAGGACGTGACTTGAAAGTTTGCTTTTCCTTGAGGATTGTCTGACTATTTAAAAAGCCATTTCCCAAAGGCACTCAGATGCCATTATAGCTGACAATATTACCAGTTCATTTGTAGCTCTCACCATGATACAAGCACGTAATTTTAAATCCATATTATTTTCCATGACTTTGAAAAAGTCTAAAGTATTGTAAACTCACAATACTTTCACAAACCATGTTTCTTTGTATAGAGTAAAATAAGTTTATCTTGCAATTTTATATAGGCTTCTTTCCCTTAATTCAACAAGCTTGGCAAAGCTTTCCAATGAAAAGTTGAGTTCATTAAATATGACCTTAATGGACTTAACATATATTGGTGGTGACAGGGTCTATACTTTATTTTGGCACGCAAGGATCCCATTAATTTGTCTGTGTCACTCTCTAGGGCTCAGCTGAGCAGCAGTTCTGATTTAGCTCTCTGAAGGTAGCTGTAGTATGAGCTATGGTGGTGACGGTGGGAGGGGTTGACAAATTTAGAACTTCTTGGATTGTAATAATGGTTTTTCTACTGATGACATACAAATGGCTCTGTCTGCTGTCTTTAGTTTATTATTGATTTTGCTGCTTCTATGCATGCTGGGACAAATCTGTGGGGATCCAGTCTATTTAACTCAGATTTGGGGAAGGTTCTTTTCCACCTAAGAACTTTCTGAACTTTCCTGACTCATTTTTGAAATTTTTTTCACAAATCTATTTGTTATTCAAATAAAGATAACTAAACTTTGTCCTTTATAATAAACTCTGGGCTAAATAAAAAGTGAGGTGTTTATAAACGAGTCTTCACAGGGCCTCAGAAATATAGAATAGAAGCAATGAAATGGTGTTAACTAGAAACTACAAGCTGAATTTTGGGTTAAATAGTATGGTTCTTGCCAAAATGCCATTAGAGAGATAGAGAAAGCAGATACAACCTCTGCATCAATTTCTCCATAACAAGGGATTAATACACATTTTAATTCTTAGATATTCTCTAACAAAGTAAATGATGCCAGAGAAAGCTTAAACACAACAGTTAATATATAGGTTATGTTTCCTGCATAATCAAGTACTTTGTGTATATTAACTTAATCCTCATGATAACCCTAGGATGTAGAACCTATTACTACATTTACTTCACAAATGAGGAAATAAAGGCCGACTTAGTTCAGTGACTTTCCCAGGTTCCACGGTTGCTAATGGGGATCTAAGACCCACACACAGAAGTCTGTCACAGGAGCCTACACGTAACACTGTGCACACAGCTGCTGTGCATAGAGGGCTGATTAATAATTAAATAGTTTTTTCTTTTATCGTAGCAGAGTTATTTTCTTGTTGGGTCAAATACAAAGCTTCATTCTGCACCAACTCACATAGTTGGTGCTTGATGAATGTGGGAAAAAATACCAACTTCAGGAAACTATCTGTGTTTTTTGTAGCCCTGTTGTCAACATATAGGTAGAAATTACTGAAGAATGAACAGTGATATAAAATACCTTGTAATTTGCTCCTTAAGAAGATTCAGTAATATTTTGTCATGTACTAATTTTGAAATCAAAGCAAGATTTCAATTCAGTAATATTTTGTCATGTACTAATTTTGAAATCAAAGCAAGATTCAAATAAACACTCTCATGATCTGCCAGGGCAGAAAAGCTGGGAACCTTAGGGGTGACAGCAGGGGTCAGTGTCTCTGCATTGGTGCTAGAGAAAAGCAGTTACACAAGATGTGTGTGTATGTGGAGGAGGTAAAAGATAAAGTCTGACACAAGAGGAAAAATGAAAAGAAAATCTGTTTGGACTAAAATCCAGTGTTTAGAGAGCATGAGAGAGGAAACCAGGCCATCCTTGGGTCATGGTTCCCCATCCTCCACTCCAGAGCCCATGTACATGCCATCTTGGGAGAGGATCAGACTACAAGAGGTATCTAGTTCTGTAGTGATGGTCTGACTGTACGAATTGACTCAGAATTACTCTGTCCTCCCTATGAGACAGTGTGAAGTGAGCGATATCCAATCTGGAGATTCAGAGAAGCCAAAAATTGAATGAGACAGAACCAACTGTCATGCACCCAGGCACCTGCCCACTGTAAAAATACCAAACCAACAGAAAAGGCACTGTAGTGCCATGATCTGTAGGATTCATCCTCACTGTATAAGAAAATAGTGCACCAGCACTGGTAGGCAGGGGGTGTCTGGGAACAGGTAAGGCTTGCCCAACACAGAAAAAAATAATAGTTGCCCATTTCTGTCACATACAATGGGAATGCTCTATATGGACTACTCAGTGCCTGTTATTGTTTATATCTAGATGTTCCCCTAAAGCCTCATCTTCTCATGGGTGGGACTTGGGGGAGGCAGTTGGATCATGGGGTATGATATTTATCAGTGGATTAGTCTACTGATAAATTTATAGGTAAATGTGATTTGGGAGTTGAATCCTGCTTGGAGGAGACAGGCCACTGTGCATGTAGCCTGAAAGGGTGTAAATCCCTTCTCCTTGATCCCTTTCTCTGTTTTCTGGCTCCTTGCCACAAACTTGTATGTCCTCTGCCATGTTCCTCTGCCATGGTACCCTATCTAGGAGCCATCTGACTATGGGCTGAAACCTCTACAAACTGTGAGGCAAAATCAAGCTTTCTTGTTTGAGGTGTGGGTGTCAGGTACTGTATTCCAGTGACAAGAAAGTAAGACAGTGTTCTACCCATGACTACCAGGAAGCTCCAAACAACTCTTAACTGAGAGCGGCAGAAGGCAAGGAATACTAGTTCTGTGACAAATACATGGAGCAGAGTCAGAGAGTGACTTGTAGAGATGAATAAAGTGGATGCTCTCCTACTGTTTCTCTGAAAACTGAACAGGCCTGAGACAGGGTGAGATCCTGTCCTCTGCCCTATACTGGCAAAGAGGGGGTTCTCAGCACTGCCTCAAAGCAGAACTAGGTTCTGTAGTTCTGTAGGTGGTCTTGAGACAGATAAATATCCACTAGCGGGCAGAGAGACAGTGACTGGCATCTGAGTTGATGGGGTTTTGGATATCAGGCAAGGAAAGCCTGATGGGGACACACAGAAATGTATGTAATATTTACTCCCTATAAATTGATTAAGGCAGTTGAATCCATGGAGGCCTGCAGGGAGTCAGGCCTGCAGGGAGTCATGCGTAAAGTGCTGCAACCAGGGACCTGTTATTAAAGAGAACAACAGCTCTCGGGCTTTGGGCAGACAATTTTCTGCCTCCTCGGAGAAAACTATGTGGCTGATTAAAATCAGACAGTGATGGCAAAGCAGAGAAAGCTGTGTGGAAATTCTGGGTTAGTGACATAACAACTGTGTAAAGGTTTTGTTTTATTTCTATTGTTATTTTGGTAGCTGTCATTGTTGTCGTTGTACTTTATTAGATTTGGGTCATTTTGATCATCTTTTGTTCCATTTTCTATTTACTGTTTTCACTTTTTTCTTTTGGTGTTTGTTTCTTTATTGGTATTTGTTGGTTATTATACTTTAAGAATCAAGTTTTCAACTTTGACCTGTTCCCTCTTTTCCTATTCTTGACTCACTTCCCTCCCTATTCTTTGTTATTCTCTCTTCCTTATTATATGGGCTTCTTGCCTTCACTCTCCTTCTCTCCCCTTACCTAACAGCATAAATACACCAGGGGCCTGTGTAAATGCACTAAAGGATAAGAATTAACCAGTGTTACAAATTAAACAGTAACATTCAGGAACACATCAGGGTAATGCCTCCCCAATCTCTACATATAATTCCATCCACCTGCATACACAAGTATTCTCTTTTGCTCCCTCAACACTAGTGCTCTACCCAAACTATAAAATTGTATTAGCAGAGTCCAACTTCCCATTTATTTTTTACCTGCTAATTTTTCTTATCTTCCTTTCTTCCCATCAACATACTCTTTCTTTTCCCTGTCCTCTACCATCCCCCAGGCCCACATCTCAGATAAACCACAGATAACAGTATAATACAGTAAGTTAGGTATGTTAACAAAAGGGTGAAATTATTAAACACATTTTCATACTTATGATGCTTGGATCTGTTGACATTGTTGTAACCAATAGAAAGTCTCTAAAACACAGTGACAACCCAATCAAATTAAACAGGTTGAAGTGGTAAATAACACCTCTGGACAAATAAATAACAAATAAGTCAAGAACACATCACTGGAAAACAGAACCTAACGAAAGAGATTCTTGTATCAACAACAAACTCTCTTCACTGTATTTGACCTAAACTCTTAGCACAAAATGAAATAAAATAAATAGGAACATGAAAAAACAAGGTAGCAAAATGCCCTCCAAAACTCAGTTTTCCCAAAGCAGATCAAGGGGCACTGATGGAGAGGAAAGCAAACAGCAAACAGCTGAGCTGCACAAAGTTTAAAGAAGGAAAGAAACTCAGCAGGTTCAAAAACACAGCCAAAAATGCAGTACAGTTATTACACAAACTAACAAAGGTGGCTATGGAAGACACGAATATAAAATTGGAAGAGCTGACCAAAATGGTTCAAAATATGAATGAAAAATCCACCAAAGAATTACACACAAAAAATATGACAAATGAAAATCCCAGTGATAAATCTATGGAATTCATAAACAGAAGAAATAGCAATATGAAGTTAGGGTTTTAGAAATTGAAGACGAAATGGAAGTACATGATGATTTACTCAGATAAGCCTTAAAAATGATAAGAGAGCAGGAAAAATTCATAAACAGCTACTATAAGGCACTAAGAAGACCAATCTAAGGCTAACTGGAACTAGAGAGAAATGTAAGGATAGCATACAGAGAATAAAGAATCTGTTGACAGAAATCTTATCAGAAAACATTCCAAGTATGGGGAAAGAATTCAGCATACAGGGAGCAACACTTACAGAATGCCAAATAGCTACAGTGGAAAAAGAAGCTCCATATTATACATCATAGTCAAAATTCCAGAAGTCCAGCAAAAACACAATCTTAAAGGCCGTCAGAGAAAAGTAAAAAAAGAAAAATCACTTATAAAGGTAAACCCTCTAGGGTTAAACAGACTTTTTCACACAAACTTGAAAGGCCAGGATAGACTGGAGTGACATGTTTTGAGCTCTAAAAGAAAGCAACTTCCAATCTAGACTAATATATCCTGCAAAACTATCTTTCAAACTTGATAAAGAAATAAGAAATCCCGTGATAAAGAACATTTTAAGAGATTAACAAACAGTAAATCAACACTCAAAAAAAAGTACTCAAGAATATTCTAGACATAGACAATGAAGTCAACAAAGCCAGATGGAATGAATGTATCAAACAAGACAAATAGTAAAAGATGAGGTGGGGAACTGTGAGACAAACTTCTGCTGTTTATAAGTGAGCCGGTCTATGGTATTGTGTGATAGAACATAAAGGAGACTGATATAACACGAAGCATGGAAAGAGACCTGTATTCACAAGTTGGAAGACTCAATTCACACTAAAATTCACACATAAGAGCTGGGTGTGGTGGAATATACTTGTAATTCCAGCACTTGGGAGGCTGAGGCAGTAGGGTCATTGCGAATTTGAGACCAGCCTGGGTTACAAAGTGAGCTCAAGGCCAGCCTGAACTGCATAGTGAGATCCTATCTCAAAAAGACAAAATAAAGAAAAATAAAAATAAAATAAAACTCACAGAGAAAACCAAGGGAGTCCAAATAGCCATAGCAATCATGGAAAAAGTGTAATAACAGTGTTTACACTTATTGATTACAGAACTTATGACATGGCTGGGGATATAGGTCAGCAGCACAGTATCTGCCTGGCAAATGTGAGGTCATAAGTTCCTTTGCCAGTACCAGAAACAAATAAACAAAAATATCCAAAAAATTTACTACACAGCTTCAGGAATCAAACAGTGTGGTGATGGTGTTGTACATCACAGCTTAACAACATTGTGCATTGTATGTAGGGTGACTAATTTTTGTCTTTGTGAATTCACAAGGTAAAGACAGGTGTAGAATACAGAGCTCAGGAATAAACTCATGCATTATTTTCAACAAGTGTCATTTTAGTTACTTTCTCATTAATGAAACAAAATACCTGACACCCACAAGTTAAAAGAGGAAAGGTTTATTTTGCCTCACAGTTTGTAGAGGTTTCAATCCATAGTTGGCTGGCTCTAGGACAGGGTAACTTGGCCGAGGGGCATTAAAGAGGAGAAACAGTCCATGGCAGGGCAGACAGAAAGCAGCAAGCTTGCCTTTTTTCTTTCCCTTTATATTTCATGCAGGCTACAAGTCTATTATACCAGAGTAGGGCTTCCCTCTTCAGTAAGTCTATAATTCACACCCAGAACTGTGCTAAGCCTATCAGTGCACTAATCCAATTATCATATACATATGATCTAGCCACCTCCCAAAACCCCATTTACGAGTACATGAAGTTCTTGGGGGACATCTAGAGCTTCATGCTTTTATTAATTGTGTTAGGAAAACTGCACATCCAGATGCAAAGGAATGAAGTTAGACCCTTACATCTGGTGGAAAAAATTAACTCAGAATCAACTCAAAGACTAAAATGAAAAACTATAAAACTTCTAGAAGGAAACAGAACAGTTCATGATATTGAATGTGGCATGATTTCTTGGCAGTGACACCAAAAGCATAGGCTACAGAAGAAAAAATACAAATATCAGAGTGCACCAAAATTAAGGTTATCTGTAGCAAAGGGTACTCTAACTCAGAGTCCAAATGTAATCCACCCAAAGGGAAAAATTTTCACAATCCATAAACCTGAAAAGAGATCAATACCCAGGATATACAAGGAACCCCTGAAATTCAATAATGAAAACAATTCAATTAAAAATGGGCAAAGGGGAAGGAGGATCTCAGATGGCCAATTGATAGGTAGCATGAAAGAGAACCTCTCTGAAAAAAAACAACTCAGATGCTAGAATCTAACACCATGGAAAGGCCAGACAAAAGGAGAGGAATCCTCATGACCCAGGGAGAAACTGAGGAAAAAGAAAAAGAAAAAAAAAGAAGCATAGATGGAGGACTGGAGCCTGGGGTTGGTGAGCTCGAGACCCTCGGTAGGAGGAGGCGCTGCAACAGGGAGTGGAAACGGCGAGTCAAGCTGCGCAGACTTTGGTGAGTGATGGGAATTGGATTCCCCAGAGCAGGATGACCGGCTAGATGACATTTTGGAGTTGGGCAGGACAGGCTTGAATCAACAACCGAGGTGGCATCAGTCAGCAGCTTTGGCCCAAAGTGGATTGGTGGGATCTGCTTGGGCTGGGCCATGCCCCTGGTCAGAACCCAATAGCCAGGGATGAGGCTGTCCCGAACCTGTGACATCTGCAGGAAACACAGAAACATGCTGAAGCATTCACTAGTTGACTGACATAGGGGGAGGGGCTGGCCCACATTGCCCTTGTGTGCACCTCGCAGATCAGCAGCAGACTGGGGCGGGGGGGCACTTCCCTAGCCAGTGTGCTGCAGAAAAACTGTAAGCAACAGGAAGGCCTGGAGACCTCCACCACTCACCTGTCTGAAAGAAAGCAGAAACATGACAAGACAGAGAAACAGCAAAAGGCCTCCAACCATTGAACCAGGGAAAGTGAGTCCAGGAGAGGTAAATGCAGAGGAGGCTGAGGGCAGCAAACATTCAATATCAGACACAGCCTCATCAGAAATAAAGAAATACTTCCATGACCTCATCAACAAATTTAAATCTGAAATTCTGACTCAGGTGAAGCAAGATATAAGAAGATTAATAAAAGAAATGCTGGGTAATCCTCAAGAAGATACAAATAGAAGAATGGAGGAACCCAGAGAAAGGAGAGAAGCCTTTGATGAAGAATATAAACAAAATCTAGAATACATGAAACAGATTCAAAGAGAATATCAGGAAATTAAAAATTCCATTGAAAGCTGGCAAAACTTTTAACAGAAACTAAAGACAGACTTTCAAAACCTGAAGATAGATTTGCAATGTATGATCATGAAAGGAAGGATCTCTTAAAAATAACAAGGAACCAGGAAGTAATGATACAAAGGCTACAAGAAAAGAGGATTTATAACTTAAGAAGAAAAAATGTGAGCAAAGATGCAGGGACAAATACAAATGAAATAAAAAGGCTATTCACAGAAATAATTAAGGAAAACTTCCCAAACATAGGAAATGGAAGTGATGTTCAGATATATAAGGCATACAGAACTCCAGCCAGCTACAACCAAAACAGATCTACACCCAGACATAATAATCAGAATCCCAGCAATCCATCACAAGAATAGAATATTAAAAGCAGTCAGAGAAAAGAAACAGATTACCTATAAAGGAAAACTCATCAAAATCACAGCAGACTTATTGATGCAAACTATCAAATCAAGAAGAGCTTGGAGTGAAATATTCCAAGCCCTGAAAGAAAATACCTCCAAGCCAGATTGATGTACCCTGAAAAACTGTCTCTCAAAATTAATGGAGAGACAAGATATTTCCATGACAAAGAGGAACTGGGGGAGTTCGTGACCACCAATCCAACTCTACAAAGAATACTGAACAACATTCTAGAGAGAGAGAAGAAAATCACCAGGATTCCAGGAACAATGGCAGAAAGGCCTCAATGAAAGGGGCAGACAGTAGAATGAAGGAGAAAGATAAACAACAATGACAGAAAAATAGCATAGCAGAGATGAGGCAGAGAAGATTGGCTATATTGCTGTTTTGTTTTGACTGATTTTATTTGAATCTGGTATGCTTGAGAATATCAAGGCTGACAGTAGAGGCAACTACTCTGAAGATGACAAGATTCAATGGGATACCCATTCTGGTTTGATAATTAACTGCCGTTGAAGTCCTATAATATCTTCAATGTTTGGTTTTTATTAATAGTATTATGTACTACTAAGTTTAATTATACTATGTCTGATCATATAAACAATTTTATTGAAAATAACAAGAGCCATCATAGTAACTACCATGGTTCACCTAGTATTGTGGATTTATATGTCCTTTTCGTGTTTCTCTAGGAACTTATGTATTGTTGACTTGTTTTGATTTGTTTCTCCCTCTAATATAGTAAGGCTAGGTATCCATGTAGAGAATTTTACATGTATAGAACTTCTAAACAGGTTATGAGAATGGATTATAGTTATTGTAAAGAAAAAAAGAGAGGAAAAGAAAGTATTCTAAAGGATATAATTGCTTGTATGTTTAAGTGTGTAGGATTGATAACCATATTACTAAGTTTTTTTGGATAGATGAACTGAGCTGGTTGCAGTCTCACTGTTTAAATGTCCACTTTGTAGGCTTTACTTTTGTAACTTGAACAACTTCTAAGAGGAAAATATGTAATTATCAACTAGTGATTTCTTACTGGTTATTATTTGTGGATTTTTTGTTTTGTTTTTTGAAATTTTGTATTATTTCTACCCTCTTTCTCTTTCATTTTTTTTCTTTAAATAAAAAAAGATACTGTTACAAAAAAATGGGCAAAGGACTTGAATATGTTTTTCTCCAAGAAGACACACAAATTTTCAATCAGCTCATGAAAGCATAGTTTGCATCACTAATCATTAAAGAAATGTGATCAAAACAATGAGGAGATTCAGTTTCTTACACATTAGGATGCCCACTGTCAAAAGGCACCATATAACAAGTACTGGGAGGACACAGAGAAATAGGACCCATGTGCACTGCTAGTGGAAATATAAGATGGTACAACTCCTACAGAAAACAGAGGTAAGCACAGATTAAAATAAATTACATATATCTAGCAATTCTACTTCTGGAGGTATGAGAAGGTATCTCACAATGACTTTGTGGATTTTGGTTTACAATGGTATAAAAGCAACACCTTGAGAACACACTGTATTTTGAATCCTGGTCTTTTTCCAGCAACCTATATTGTGACACAGAGGAGACCTGAAGCCCCCATCAGTCAGGTTGTCACAGAGCATGAAGACAGGCATTCTGCTGTGCACTGCATTGCCACACTGTGATATTTGGTAAGTTAGGTGTATTAAGTGCATTTATACTTATGACATCTTCAATTGATGATGGGTTTATTGTGACATAACCTTTTTGTAAGTCAAACACCTGAATAGCTCAAAGAATTAAAAGCAGAAACTTGAACAGGTATTGATGTCTATGTTTATAAAAGCATTATTCATGATGGTCACAAGGTAGAAACAACACAAGTGTTCATGGATTGACGAATGGATAAACACAATGTTTGATGTGGTATATGTGGACTATGAAACATCATCAGTCTTAAGCAAGAATCTGTCACATGCTATAGCATGAATGAAATTTGAAGACATTTTGCTAAGTGAAACAAGCTAGCCATAAAACAACTGTTGTACAGTTTCAATGATAGAGGTTACTAGGCTTCATGGAGGCATAAAGTAGAATGGGGTTGCTAGGGCTGTGGAGAAGTGTGAATAATGAGTTAGTGCTTAATGGTGAGAGTTTCAACTGTGTAAAGTGAAAGAATTCTGGAGGCAGATGGTGGCGGTGGCTGCACAACCATATGAATATACTGAGTGCTATTCAACTGCACTTTCAGTGCTTAGTTTTGTGTATGTTTTATCACAACTTAAAAAATAAAGAAACGAAGTATAAAATTAAAAAAAAAATGGAATGGGGAGGGACAGATAAAGAAGCCAACAACAGAAGAAGGATGCAATGACAGGAATGCGTCAGTACCTTTCAGGAGTAACTCTCAATGTAAATGACCTAAACTCTCCAATTAAAGACACAGATTGGATCAAAAAACAGAACCAAATGATCTATTGTATTCAAGTTCCTCATCTAATCCAAAAAGAAACACATAGACTAAAACTCGAAGGATAGGGAACAATATTACATGTACTAGTACCCCAAAATCAAGCAGGAGTAGAAGTTTTATTTTCAAACAAAATAAATTTTAAGCTAAAACTGATTAGAACAGGCAAAGAAACTCACTACTTATTAGTTAATGGAACAATTCCACAGTAATAAATAATAATTATAAATATACATGCACTGAATATTGGGGCACCTAACTTCATAAAACAAATACTCCTGGACATAGACAATCAAATAAATACCAATATAATTATAGTAGGTAACATCAAGACTCCACTTTCACAAATAAACAGATCAACTAGACAAAATATTAACAAAGAAATATCAGTTCTGAATCATACCTTCAACAAATGGACATAAGATGTTTACAGAGTGTTCTACTCTAATAAAAACAGAACACACATTCTTTTCATTAGCATATGGAACCTTCTCCAAAATAGACCATCTATTAGTCTTCAAAACTTGATTAAATAAATACAAAAGAATCAAAATCACATCATATATAACATCAGATCATAGCACGTTGAAACTGGAAATCAATTGTAAGAAGAACCATGGAAATTTTACAAACACCTGAACATTAAAAAACACTCTTGAGCTCTCAGTGGACCACAGAAGATATCAAAAAAGAAAAGAAACAATGACTAGACTCAAATGATAATGTCAGTACAACATACCAGAATGGTTCTGGTATGTTGTACTGACAGTACTAAGAGGGAAAGTTCTAGATGTGAATGCTCACACTAGAAAAATAGAGCAAGCTAATTAAATAACCTACTAATGCACTGTAAGTAACTAAAAGAACAAGATCAGTTCAATCACTGTTTAAGAACTGGAAATTCATAAAACTGGAGCCAAAAATAATGTAAATCTAATGAAACTAAAAGAGAATAAAAAGAGTCAATGATTTGAAAAGGTGGTTCTTTGAAAAAAATGAACAAGGAGATGAACCATAAGGCAACTTAACAAAAGAAAAAAGGAAAAGATCCATATCAAAGCAATTAGAAATGAAAAACATGAAATTACAACAGATACTATGGAAATCTGAAGGTCATTAGTAACTACTATGAAAATAGACTAGAAAATTTTGAAGAAATGGACAGATGCTTAGATTCATATGAATTACTAAAACTAAATCAAGGAGATATAAACTTCTCAACAGTCCAATAGTAAGGAATGAAATTACACAGTAACAAAACAGATCTACCAACTAAGAGAATGTTAATACTCTTCAAAATCTTCAATGAAATCGAAAGGCAAGAATATTTCCAAACTCACTTATGGATGCCAGCATTATTCTGATTCCAAAACCAGATAAAGACCTAATTAAAAAACAAAACTAAACTAAACTAAATAAAAAATCTAGTGGTCAATCTTTGTTAATGAACATGGACACATAAATCCTCAACAAGATACTGGAAAACAATGGACCAAACAATAAAACAGACTATACATCATGACCAAGTAGGTTTAATCCTAGGGATGCAAGGATAGTTCAACATAGACAAATCAATAACTGTAATACACCACATAAAGAGAAGCAAGGAGAAAAACTACATGATCTTATCAATAGATGAGGAAAAAGCTTTTGATAAAATTCAACATCATTTGTGCTAAAAAAAAAACTGAAGAAAATAGATACAGAAGAACTTAAACTCAATCTGATAAAAGCCACTTATGACATACCAACAGCTAATCTCATATTAAATGGGGAAAAGCTAAAATCACAAAGAACCAGGATGTCCACTTTCACCATTCCTCTTCAACATAGTACCTTAGCGAGAACAAAAAGACAACAGAAAGATAAAAAAAGGATATAGGTACGAAACAAAGAAGTCAAATTCTTATTATTTGCAATGACATAATCTCATACATTGAAAAACCCAAAAATCTACTATAAGATTCTTAGAATTAATAACCAAACGTAAAATGCAGCAGGATACAGAATCAATAGTGTTCCTGTACACCAACAATGAACCCAGCAAGACAGAATGAGGAAAACAATACCATTCATACTAGCACCAAAAAAATTAAATACTTTGATATTAATGTAACCAAGGAAGTAGAACGCCTCTAAAGTGAAAACTGTAGTACTCTTAAGAAGGAGATCAAAGAGGACATTAGAAAATGAAAAATTTACCCTTGTTTCTGGATATGCAAAATCAACATAGCCAAAATAGCCATAGTCCCAAATGGATATATAGATTTTATGCAACCTCAATCGAAATACCAACATAATTCCTCACAGAAGTAGAAAAATAATCCTAAAATTTATATGGAATATAAACATAATATCCTAATGTAATATCACTTTCATTAGTTGGAGGCAAATTAAAAACATCATACTTTGAACAGAAACAGAATCTTAACTACAGAAGTCTAACCACAAGTCCTTCTATGTTAATTGGTTAGCAAGGATTTTTTTATTAATTTTTCAGTTGGCAATCTGTGAAACAATTTCTTGTATTATATTTATTTACAAGACTGTTTGATGAGCTTTGTTGGCTAAAGTGCCTTCTCTGCTTAGTCTCAGTTTGAGGTTTGGATCTTACTTGTATTGTCTTGCTCAACGGGAAAGATAAAAAATAACTTGCTTAAAAATTCTTGCTATTTCTTGTCAGGAAAACCATATAAAAACATGTGTTTGAATCAAGGTGAATCATAGCCATCAGTGAAAAATCAGCTCAGAGGGTTTGACTCCCACAGATGGATTAGGAAATTATTTTTGCATACCAAGAAAAAACATTCACCACAATACTCTTACCTTTGTAACACATGCATCATATACATCATACATGAAAATTTATGTTTTGGGGACAGAACAATTAACATCTCAAGGTATTTTTAATCGAAGCTGTAGCTTTATATGATGTATCTATATTACCATGACATGGTCCAACTTGTATATGTATTTCAATGATTCTAGGAGACCGATATCTGTATTCATATATTCTACATGGTGTTTAGTTTAGTGGAACCACAATGTCAATACATTTTCCTGTTTTACAAAGTTTTAGTTACTTTTTGGCAGGTCATCTTTAGCCTTTTATCAGAATTTCCTTCTACATATAACTTACAGAGGTTGCTTTCCAACATATTTTTGGCCAGAGAGCTAACAAATCTTATTGCTTACATTTTAGGATTACTAAAAATAGCTGACGTTCAGTAAGGGCATCTCTGTATGCTAAAGACTTAAGCATAGTGATTTTCTTGTGTTATTTAATGAGACAGGCTGTTGATAATATTTTCACTTTCCATCTGGGGAAATAAATGATATTTGCTGCTTTTATATAGAACTCACCAGTGTTAGCTGGAGCCAAAGCAAGAGATAATAGTTCTGGAGAACTGCTCCTGCAGTAGTCCCAAAGTGACAGCCGCAGCCTCTGAACATTACCATTTAATTTAAGCAATGTGAGTTTCTATGGCGGGGAGAAAAGAACGACTTGCTGACAGTATATCATTTTTTCATTATACTTTGGAGAGTAATTACAGATTGCTACTCACATTTATAAACTAGTCCATGTGGTTTTAGGAAGAAAGAATTAAGGCTGTACAAAATTATGTTTTTAAAATTCAAAATCAGATTTTAAAATGTGACACTTAGGGCTTTTCCCAGGGGTTGGTGTATCAAACACATAAAATATATTAAAATGTAGAAACTGTATACCTTTCATCCTACATCTGTCATTTATTTAATTTTGGTGTAACAGTAATTGTTGATCTGAGCATAATTGTGTACATTTCCTTTACGTTTAACTCCAATTATAATCTACTTCAATTCAGATTAATCCAAGATAGAAATTCCATTACACTAAGAGTAAAATTTAATAGTCTAATACATGGCTATAGTTTCAATGGCTAAAACTATGTATTTATCTACTTTAAAACTCTTATTAAGATTAAATTTAAACAAAAAGCATCTTAATCAGACCTTTAGTGGAAAACACACATTATAAAATGTGGGTGACTATGGTCTATGTGACACTCTGGTAGACATTTTCAACTCAGAAGTATCTACCAGGAGGAAAGAAATATAATTTTGAGTATAAAATGTTTTCTTCAGTTTCAACTTTGTTTGCTTATTTTGAATGTTCTATTCTTTAACAATAGTGAGAATACAGCGTTACACAGATACGAGTATGGTGTAGACTGAATGACAACATGTAGTATGCAAGAGAGCAGATAGTTTAGGTAAAGTAATAAATACTTGGCTTTAAACATGTTTAACCAAGTGACACTGATAAGGAATAAATAGCTCCAACCACATGGATCTTTCTGTATTTTAAGTAGTGGATTAAGGCATTAGTGTCCCTCTAAAATGAACTGCTCACTTCCTCTTTAGTGATGAGAACCCTGGTCAAATCAGCACCAGCAAAATAGAGACAGAGACAGAGAGAGACAGAGACAGAGAATATTTTTTCCATACAATCATTTAAAGATTGCATTATGATTCTTAACAACTGTCTTTCTTCCAATGTTCTTCCATGGTTAGTTGCTTTTTCTCAAAGAAGTCAAAAATATTGGTGTAGTAACTTTATAGTATAGAAACAATTTATATTTTCTTAGTTGATTTTTTATGTAAAAAAGTCTTCCTTAATATATGCACCATCTTTCTACGAGATCAATGTCTTAATACAATTGATTTACAAGTGACTTTATGTTATTGTACAAAAATGTACTTTGATTTCTTGTTGAATCTCTTGAACTCAAACAGGATGAACATGAGAAAATTCTAAATTACATTTGAATTTATAGATTATAGTGTTCATCTTTATCTCTAGTGAAATTTAAACTGTAAGTTGAAATTGAGAAGCATTTTGTATCCTACATGCTATATCACGAAATCCTAGATGGTGGGTAGATACCCAGAACTAACATAGAATCTAGTCAATTAACCAATCTAGAAAAACTTCAACCTAACATATTGCTTTGGTCACAAGTAAACTGTTCCACTAAAATACATTTCTTTATCTGTGAAACTAAAGCAGAGAATATGCTTATCCATGTTTTCTAGTAGAACTAATATATATAGATCAATCAATAAGTGTGATTTTGACTGTCTTCTTTGTTTTCTTTTCTTAAGCATCTGGCAAATCAACATTTTGAATTCATAGAGGTTCATTTTGCCTTTGGTAAGATGACTATGCCTAGTTTAGAACCCATGAAAGCCAGAGCCAGTGAGACTGCTTTCTTTAAACCATGAGCTTCAAAAGAAGAACTGTTTGTGCTTTTGGGACTTACGAGGGCTCTTCTGACACGGCAGCTCCTTCTTCCAGCTCCTGAGCTTGCTTGTACCATGGCAGCTTGGCCTCCACAGGGAGTTTCTCTGAGGATTAAATACATGCACATAGAAGAGAAGAGGTTAGGGGCAATCTAGGATTTTAGGGAAATTTCTGCAGATCTTAGAATTGTACTAAACTCAGAAGTTATTATGTTGATAATTGTAATTAATAAATGTTTAGGTAAATTGCTGCCTCTAAGGATGGTTTTATCAAGAAAAGTGGAATTATATTTCAAAAATATTTAATAATACTAGTTCCTGTATGAATGAGTCTTCTTTATGATATTGAATAGCAAAGGAAAGTCCTTTTATTACAAAAGTTGTAACTCCAAGAGCACTAGCATAGTATGCATATAAAGACCCATCAAAGGATCTTTCACACATCTTGAAATAAACACAAAATATAGTAAATTATATTTTGATACTTTTATATTTTTTGACCTTTGGCTAAGTGTGATCTATGCCACATAAATAATAACAAATTCTGCCACTTGGAGATTCACAAAACATTGTTTTATTTATCTAACTTATTCAATACCACACCAAAGCTCACTGATAATTAGAATATCAGTGCAACTTAGACTCTATAAACCTATAATTGGACTTGTTTTACCTATTTATCTAGATTTGGCAAAACAAGTCACAACAAGCTTTCTAACCACTTCTTAGGGAAAAATGTGGGGGAGAAAAAGAAATAGGTTCTAACTGTTCCTATAGAAGTAACTGCCAAGATATTCATTCTGATATATTTATTTGGGTAATTTATGGCCATATTTGCCTTTATAGTATGATCTAGTGAAGCTCTATCACTAGCATTAACATATAATTGCAAAGATGAAAGAAATATGTCCATATATGCACACACCATAGAATTATATGGTATTTTAATGATGTTTGGGAAGCTTACTACTGAGTTGTGAAAATCCAGATTTTGTTCTTGATTGTGAGCCACAAACTTCTTTTTTTTTTCCTTTGAAGTGGCTCAGTTAAGATAAATCTAAAAACTA
The DNA here is from genome assembly GCA_004027455.1 of Hydrochoerus hydrochaeris. Classification (NCBI taxonomy): domain Eukaryota; kingdom Metazoa; phylum Chordata; class Mammalia; order Rodentia; family Hydrochaeridae; genus Hydrochoerus; species Hydrochoerus hydrochaeris. The sequence goes on along the minus strand of PVLA01003793.1, from coordinate 176,386 downwards.
ATTGACTATTTTTATTTAGGAGCATCACTATTTTCCTTCTACATGCAGTTATTTTTTATAGTCAGAAAACAAAGCGAGTGGCAAATATAAAATTGCCAAAGCCAAAATTTTTGCTATCATTTGAAAGACAGAAACATGGTGTTTGTACATGCCTCACTTTACAACTTCCCCATCTATCTCAAAGAACTCAGTCAATGAAGCCATCTGTGACAGCATGAGAGAGTTTGGCACTAATAGCAGCCCTGTCATATTTTACTGTTGAACCAAATATTGTCAGATATACCTACAGTCACCTTGTCTAATATTTGAGGACACTGATGATAGTTAAAAGTAACATTTGGAGAGAATTTACCATATGCCAAATACCTGATTAAGTACCCTAATTACATTAATATCTGCTCTAACCTTCACATGGTCCTGGGATAGATACTATTTTTCCCTCATTTTACAGATGAGAAAACAGAGAGAGACAGAGAGACAAAGAGAGAGAGAGAAAGAGAAAGGGAGACAGAGACAGAGAGGGAGAGAAACAGAGATAGAGACAGAGACACAGAGATGGAGAGAAAGACAGAGGAAGAGACAGAGAAGAGAACAAGAGAGGGATTTATTGAGAGAAAGAGAGAAGAGAACCAGAGAGGGATTTATTAAAAGTAATCAGGATTTCTGATATGTTTTTGGATTTTGGTTTCCTTCTAAATCACTGCTCATGCTAATCTGAGTTAACCTTGCTCATCAAGTAGAACTTTTCTAAAGTTTCTTTTTGTAAGTTGTTTTCAATATATACTAAATTGTGATACACTTCACATTTTCATTTCAAATTATGCTTCTGGAATTCAGTGTCATATTTATGGCTTGATTTTCAATATAAAGAACAATGGTGGGCCGGGGATTTAATGCAACAGCACAAGTGCCTACTTGGTAAGTGCCGGGTCCTGAGCTCTATCCCTGGTACAAAAGAAAAAAAAAAAAGAAAGAAAGAAAAAGAAAATGAGTGGTTTTCTGTCTCATCAGTTTGAAGTATGAGACTTCCCAGTGTATCTCAGGCTTAGCAAGCAGACAGATTCATTCCTTGTTTTCAACAGCAAGAAATGTGGATAGTTATTTACACAGAGATTTCTATATAATCTCTTCTGTTTCTAAGAAGACACATATGGCATTTTTCAGCCATTGTATTCAAACCACTTTATGATGTGGGAGGTAATTGTAAAGAGAGATTTTCCTGTGGAGTACGTAATAAAAAGTTTCAATCAAAACCATTTGAAATGTTCAAAAAGGGAATCAAGTCCACTTAGTAGAGTCTTAAGTTGCAAAGAATCACTACTAAGATTACCTGGGAGTGAGTATTAAAGGAGTTTAAAACAGCACCCGGAGGCACCGGGTGGTGCCTAAGAGCTGTAAAATAATTAATATGAGGTGAAGAGCGTGGTGAAGAACAGCTGCCACGTTACCTTTGGGTTTGTAGCACGGGGTAGGTATGATGCATTCCTCTTTTATGTGGGGCTTTGTTTTCGGGCTGCAGCCTCCTGTGTGCATTCCTCGGTGGTCCATGCAGAGGACCACACGGTACCTGAGGCCCTGGCCACATGTCACTGTGCACTGGAAAGAGATTGGGAGAGAGGAGACTCACAGGAAAAGCCTTCTTTACTTCACTTCCCACCTAAAATTTTTTATGTAAGAACTTCTTTTTATATGCGGACTCCTGATGGATTTGTACCACTTCTTACCAGTCATGGCATCTTTTTTCATTTTGGCTATTTGAGGTGAAGCTAGCTGAAAATTAAATCACTGTAAATATCTTAGGCTTGGATTAATCTGTCACCAATCCTGAAACACCCACTGTGCAAAGTTTCAAATCAAGCACCAAAATAAGGAAAGAAGAAACTAGAGTGTGCTCAAATTTAGTTCCCAACACCATGTTTTTAGTTTGTTTGCTAAGGTCTATAATGTCCAAAGCTATGGGAAACACTTGCTTGCACATGGATAATAACAGACTTTAAATTGCCATCATAGCTAGTTTATATGGCAGCATGGCCAACCATCTACTTAAACTGAAATTGAAAAAAAAATAATAGAAACAGATTCAGGGGCCATATATACATAATACCTATAATGATTCTGGTACATAAAGACATCATAGTTCTGATCTGTATTTACAAGTCTACAAGGGCTCGATGAGAAGTCTTTTGCATGTTTGTGGATAAGGAGACAGTGGTTTACTTGTACGTCTTTATATCATATGTGCCATTTCTCTCTTGGCATTAGCAGCCAGGAAACCTAGAACAACATTTGGATCTTAGTTATAGCAGGTTTCCTAATATCTATTATTTTGGGTTTTAATTATTCTACTTCACCTCATATTAATTATTTTACAGCTTTCATTTTTATCCCTTTACCTTCAATGACTAACATGCATAGTTTTAATTTTAACCCACTCAGACCCGTTTTTGGATATAGACAGAGATAATAAACAAAAAAATGAAAGCAAACTCTGATCTACGGAGTTCTGAGGTTTAATCATTCAGCCTTAACTGTTCTAGAAAGGCAGTGGCCTATCCAATAAAGTGGTGCAGTAGAGGCTCCTCTGAAGTAAAACAAAGAAAGGCATTTTTAAAAAAGTCATTGACTTCCATCATGCTGGGCTGGGGACATTCCTACTCCAGGCGCTAAGCTGGTAATAGCTTCTAGACAAGCCAAGAGAAGGTTGGAGCTGCACAGGGTACCTGGTAGGCCGTGATGGCGAGAGGGAGGAGTGGACTTACTCTCCTAATGAACAAAGAAAGAGGGCACAGTTACCGGAGACCACTCCTGTGCCAGCCATTTAGGGCAGTCAAAAATGTTGCAGGGCTGGACGATGGGCATCTTAGGGGTGTACATGCATTTCCACTCTTCCACTGAAGTGACATGCCCCTGGATGTCCTCCTCCACACAGGAAACTGCCCGGCTCTGGATGCCCCCCCCACACGAGGAGGAGCACGCGGTCCATGGGGTGGCCTCCCACCTACAGAAGCAAGGGGAGTCATCAGGGCAGACATGCACATTGTCAAACCTCCTCCGTGAGCTGTCACACCAACCCCGTTCCCTGGGCCTACTGGATCATCAGGTTCTCAGAGGCTACAGTTTAGAGAACCATAAAGTGTTTATTGCCTGAAATCTGATGAGGAAGGGAGAATTCAGTGTTGGCAGAAGTGCTTCATAACCTGTGAAGCTCTACACAAACGTTAGAAATTGCAGTTTCCGGAGCTGCCCACAAGCTGTGCTGCCTGAACTCTACACAAGAGGTGGCAGTTCAGTCCTTTCCCCATGGTTTCATGATTTACATACAGAGGTATTAAAATTGACTCATTAAACCTCATTAAGTATCTTTGTCAAGACTAAAGTTGGAAAATCAATTAACATTAATAGATTGTAACTGGTCAGATAGTTTTATTTCCAACTTCATGCTTTATTACTTTACTTCAGGACATTTTTCACAGGAGAAGCTCATAAAAAGTGAGTGTAAACAAAAACTGTCTCCCTTACTCCTGCAGTTGTCACCTTTGAGACTTCATGGATTCAGCACAACCCTGATACTCAGACTGCACCACCCCTGAGCAGAAGTGTTAATATAAGCACTAGTCACTTATTCTCTGACTGCTGGGGATGGTGGTAGTTTAGAGTTCCTCCAGTAAAGGATTTCTGGAATTGTGAAGAGGCTTGTTTTGATTGGAAGGCTTATGGCATCTGAACTAAAGATATAGTTAACTAAGGCAGAAAGTAACAATGTTGCTAAAAACATTTAAGACAATTTCATTGATACTTCAGGGCTCTACGCTGTTTGGATGAATTTGGGATCAAATACAGAGAGCTACCTCAGTCTAATTATTTTCTCTCCTATAGATTTAGAGAATTTGGAATTTCTAAAAACAGAAGCATTGGGACTGACTGAGCTGAGTTTGTCATTCTTGCATACATTCTGGTTGTCAATGAGGATGACTAAGAAACTTTAAGATTTCTCTTAGAATTATGAGAGATAATTTTAATGAAAGAGGAAATTTCACCAAGTTGATCTGCTTGAAAAGTTACATTCAAAACTATTGCAGCGGCACCCCATAGAGACCCTAATTATTCTGTAAATAGGATTGCATGGATGTTGTGAACTTAATTTCTCTTCTGCATGAGTCAGAGTAATAATGTGTATTTCCCAGTTAAGAGGGCTTTCCTCTACATTTTCTCTGCATTGTTTAAGTTTAAGCAAAAATTCTTATCTTCACTGCCAACAGTCAAGATATGCTGCTGAAGACAATAATTTTCTGATGTGTTTTCTCCAGAAGATACATAAGAAAATGTCATATGGGGAAACTGAGGCACTCTGTTTAGTCCTTAGGAGATTTTTTGATCAGTTTCAAGAGAATGAAGTTGCTCTGTAGAAAGTTTCTCTTCCAGAAGGGTAGGACCAGTTCTCATTTGTCTCCATGAGACTCTCTGGAGGACTTCCTTGTGGAGTAACTAACAGGCCTGTCAGATGGAAGCCAGCCTGAATATAAAGTACTACTGGCACTGGATTTGATGTGCTGATGAAGTAGAAATATGTTTTCTAATGCACATTTAATCTCTTAGAATATTAAGATGCCATTAAAGAACACATTTTCTAATTGGTACTCCAAAATCTCTGAACATGACCCTCCTAAAGGGAAAATGATTAATTTCTGTCTCAACACTTGGACCTGACCATAGTGTAATTTTACAAACAGAAATAAGTATCCTTTTCAATGTCAGCAATCACAAAAAGACAAATGAGGCTAATATTATTCTAAAAATCTATAGTATATTTCCAGCATACAAACATAATTTTGCACATGAAAGATTATGATGTGCATCCTCATATAGCAAAAGGCTTATATGAGAGTTTAGAAAAAAATATATGTGGTTTAGAAAAAAATATATAAGCAAAGATAATGTGAGTTAGGAGATCTTAAAACAGTGACCAGGGTAAATACTAGGAATAAAAAAGAAGAAATATTCAAGAATCTTGTTCTGGAATCTGGACTCTTGTCCAGGGAGGACATTAAATAAATTTTTATACCATATATTTTAACTCCTTTTGGTTTCAATGTTTTAGTCAAACAACGCACTTATTTTAAGAAATTAAAAAGGATGTATAGAGGTGGCATATATTAGTTGTTTATCATGATCATTCGTAAGACTATATTCTTAGTTCAGATTATGTGTTAAGTCAAAGGCTGAAAGTAGTAAAGCAGGAAAGAACAATCTTAAAATTCACTGATTGTGTGTTATATCTATACTTGCGCTCTTAATCCTATTTAAATATTTTAAGTAAGTAAAGCTTTCTTCCTTGACTATTGGGTGGTTTCCATCTGAGAATCTTTTTTAATTCTTAGCCATTTTTATGAAATGAAAGTGAATTTGTAGAAATCACTTCTACATACTGCTTTGTCAGTAAAGCAGAATTTCTATTTTTAGAACTAGCTTAGTAATAAAAGCAAAAGGTAAGAAGTATGGTTGGTTTATTTGATAATTGTCCTTTCCCATTGTGATATGTGGAGATGCCAAATTGTATACACAAGATGTGGCACAAACAGACACGAAGGAGGGTTATTTCACTATACCACAGGGTTTTAGGCATTTGGAGAGCATTCCATTCTATAAAAGATCATGTCTAACTTAAAACAGGCAGGCATTAGTTATGCCAGGAAAATATAAACAAGAGAAATCATAGAGTCTATGAGAAAAATCTATGAGCTTCAGGAAAATAAACTTGATGTTGTTCATTCTTGACACCGAACTTAACCTTATTTATGGATGTATGGCCTTCACACAAATACATGTATCCCAGGAGTACTTATTTTACAGATACAGAAATTGCAACAAAAGGAAATATTGGTTTAATTAAATTGATATTTGTTACTTGTATTAAATTATCAATGAGCAAAAGAGTTCTTCATCAAATCAGCAAAATCATACATAAGGAGTATTCAAAAGTCATTTATAGTCTTTTATCAAAATAGTCGTAAGAAAGTGTCAGGTAGCTGATGAATGTGATTGCCATTCAGTAAAAGGATTTAGCAACAACTACATTAGTGTAAATGAAATATCTCTTTCTCTCTGTCATTGTTAGAATGTGAAAAGTGAGACTCCTGTCAGTTGCTGGAAGCATGGAAGTAGACACTGAATGACAGCTTACACTCATGTATATGCATTGTTTAAATCTAAGAATGTGTACATCCACGTGTGAAGAAGTGCATGAGTTAATATTTGTGTAATACATAGCTTACATACTTGTGCAGTGTGTAGGTGTGATTGTTGGGAAAGGAATAGAAGAACTAAATACTGAGGTGTTGGACTAAATAATCTTAAGGAATCTTATCTGGATACTAATTCATTAGGCACTTGGAGATCAAACTTTTCAAACTTTTATTTTGCAGTTTTGAATACAATTATTTTCCAGGGTTAGTTCAGTTTGGATTGAGCAAACTGCTGTAGATTATTTCACCTACTTAAAGTCTAATTTAAACTTTTGATTCTAACTAGCAACTGACTTCTCCAAAGACCAAATAAACAAAGAAAATAGAGAAAAATGAATTTAAACCTAATTCACTTTCTGTTATCTGTGGAACTATTTCAAATGGGGTGGCAGAGCAAGTGGCAGAGGTTAGTACATCCTTCAGTATGTCTGGCTTTCATATGAATACACTGTAACAATAAAAATTCTTATGAGATCTTAAAATTTTAATATTTTTTCAAATTATTGTATTTTAAAAGTAAATATAAGCATATTAAATTTCTGAACAATACAGATATGGAAAAATTTGCACTTAATTATATTTTCTTCAAAGTAAAGAGAACATATAAAGGTCCTATGCAGACTAATACCACATCTGGAACTCCACATTTATGGTGCTGTGATAATATTTTATGTGGTGTTTGTTTAATAGTTAGCAACAGTGGTTTAATGACTAGGGTCCAATTGCAGAAGAAACAGAAAAGGACAAAGGGAATGAAAGACATAACCTAAACCCATATACTGTATCTAATCAGAGTGAATTACTGTGTCCACTCCAATGTAACGTGATCCTATTTTAGAAAGGTTTTTGAATGACAAGTTTATAGTCTGAGCAGGCCTGTAGTATGCTGCAAAAGTAGAGCTCAGAATGGATTGCAAATCTACCATCTACCATCTTATCATTATAGAAAAACACAAAATCTTTCTCTAGATATGTCTATGTCTATATGTCTATATATATATATATATATGAAAGCATCAGAAGACTGATTTGCTAATTCTAACATCAGGATGATTGATTTACGTACCGAGGAAGGGGATGGTAGAGGTCATAAGGCATGATCTGCTTGTATCCGTCACTGTTAGGAACAATAATGCCAACCCTCTGAGTAGAAGGTACATACAATAAAATAAACACTAAATGATTACATTATACAAAATTTTTATACGATTGCAAAACAACATTAACAAATCATCTCTGAAAAATAACACTAAAACAGTTCAATATATTTATGCTTGTATATGCTCTAAAATGGGGAAAGTTCTCGGAAAGGCCACCATTTATTATAATTAATTCTCTGATCCAAACAGGAAATGCCACTGGAAAGGGTGGTGGCAAGAAAATTTGGCACCTCATCATTAACTATGACACGATAAGCTTGTAAATGCTCTTTAATGCCCCAAATTATACGTCCTATGAGGTCATTATTGTTATTATCATCATTATTAATGTTACTTCCAGATGCTCACCAAGCAATCACAATTACTGTCTCACTTTTGATGAAAGAGAAAGCTATTTAAGCATGAGTCTGTACCATAGAATTGACAGTACTATGCAGCATGGGTTAGCAAATAGGTTTCATCTCTTGGCAGATCTAAAGATTTTTACTGTTACCTGGAAAGTAGCCACTTAGATATTTTGTAAAAGGAGAGAGGAACTACCAAATAGAGTAGGCAACTATTAGCAAAAGCAAATTCTCTATAAAAATAAAGTTATAAAACATTTTCATAAATATGAAAGGTTTTTTTTCTAAAACATGTTATATTTTGTTAATTGTTGTATGATGGTGGATGTGATTGTTGTGACTGTTGTTAGAATTATCTAGTACCCTGGAAAATCTGTGAGGTTAAGGGATGGAGTGGAGGCTAAAGGAGCAACATGAAATGACATTCTATGTTGCATGACTAAGGAATGCACAATAAGTGACATTATAGATTGGGTGGAAGTCTCTGGAGGTCTTTAAGATTCCAATTAACCTTTTCCACAGACTTCAACAAAAGCCTCCAATTGGTGAGCCTGGTGCTTGATGAGGCCAGGTCCATGCCATATGGAGGACTGTGTCTTGTGCTTTTGGGTAAAAGGGTGGCGCAACAGTGGGAGATGCAGAGAACGCAATCCAGACCCAAAGCACGGAGGGCACACGCAGATGCTTCTTATTTTGACAAATGACACATTGACAAATGCTAGGGAGCCTTTATTTAAATACTGAAGGGACATAAATATTTTATCTGTATCCTTGGTTTTAATAAAAAAAATTATTTATAAATCTATATAATAATGTCCATACATTCATTATAAATATGCATATATATATAATATATATATTATATATATAAAGACTTTCAGTTTGACTGTATCTCCTTGTATAGGATAATGTAAGATGTTTTTCTATATGATTAGCAAACCTAACCATATAGCATTTGTGTAGAAAGTATAGGCTGGACATATTATGAATTAGAAATACAAAAAAAGTCACACTGAGTGGAGATCATGAAAGGTAAGGAGAACAGTGGGAAACAGAGAGCACTTCACAGGTTCTAAAGAAATTACTGAAAAGTAAGGAAACACTTCATAGAAACTGAATTTGTTTGATGAAAACAAAATTGTGAAGGCAGCTATTTATCCCCATAAAGAAAGATCATCGAAGTATTAATGTTTATTTAACATAATTAACCTTTTTGTAAGACTGAATATTTTATACTTAATTATATAAGGAAATTTTCAGTTGTGTGTGTATCTCTCTCTCTCTCTCTCTCTGTGCATTTTACTCTTATCTTACAATGTTCATAAAATTGAATACTGCCTTTGGGCATTCTCAAAATCCCATAGATATTTAACACAAAAATGAAATGAACATTAAGTTAAACTTGTGTTCCTGTTTTTGGAATTAAATGTTCTATTTATTTCTACCTTCTGACAGACAAGTAATTGGATGAAAGCCTAAGCCTGCTTTTTGTTAGAATCTTGTGATCTTCTTGTAATAATGACTGCATCTAATAATTAGGGGAATATGCTTTGTAAAAGGACTATATTTGAAAGAATGCCCACTTCCTAAAGTTCTTCCAATAACTTGGACCTACAATATTATCTAGTAATAGTCAATTATGGAGTAAATCAAATTGACTTTGAAGTTATATTTTACCTGCCTTAGCATCTTTATCCATGCCCACATCCATTTCTAAATGCAAAACTGAATTCACTGCCTTTTATTCTAAAAATATTTATGGCTATAATTTGTCATCTTTAATATTAAAACCAACTTTTGCAGATCTCCATCAGTTGATTTATCAGCTGATGATATTTAAAATGGAGACAGTAACATGGAAGGAGACAAGTTGAACCAAAGAAAGGGAATAAATGAGGGAGCACATAGTATTCAAAATGTTGGGCTTTGCTTTGGACTGATTTAGAAATAATGTTTTTGTTTGAAAAAGGAGCTTTAAACCTGGATTCAGCAAAACTATAGCTGTATTTGTCTTTCTATGGCACGGGTCATGGTGAAGACTCATAAACTGACTCTATGGCACCTGTGAAAACAGAAAGATATCAAAACAATGGTGCTCTGTCCAGCCCTACCAAGGCATATTTGTGTGCATGGGCTCTGTTCCCTCCAGGGGTTCGTGCCATGGTCCAGGCCTTTCATTACACCATTCCAGAAGGGGAGGCAATCTTGCCCAAGCTTAATTCCCTTTTGCTTACCTTTAAGGCACTCTGTTTTTCTCTTGAATGAAGTGTACATCATGAAGAATGAAGAAAAAGATACAATTTAGGGACTTGAGTAAATTCTCCCCATGTGTAGGTCTTAATTTTTAGTGTGTGTGTTCAGGTACATGCATTCAGACATGCATCTGAGTGTGTGGGAAGTGTGAAGGAGGGAAAAGGATATTTGAAAGTGGTCACAAAGGGAAGACACAAGAACTAGTTGGTCTTCAGGTAAAAATACTCATTCCCCATTACCTTAAGTATCCTAACCTCTTATGTGCATTTTATACTCATCACAGACATGATTCCACCTCTAATTCCTATCTTCATGGGTTTTGGTGGCAAGAAAAGAAGGTGAAGATGAGTAAATGAACATTCTGGAGTAATGTGGTGTAGGAACTATCCACCACCTCCTCCTCCTGTCACAGTTCCACTTTACTCAATTCTGCAGGGACAGGAGAGTACTTCATTATTAGGGGGATTTCATACAATAAAATATTTTGGAGCACTTATAAATAAAATTTTGAACCATTATTAATGAAATGGAAAAATTCTCAAATGTAATGCTGATGAAAAATATTACATACAACAAAGAATGTACATTATTAGTTGTAATATTAAGAAAATTTTTATGTGTATATATCATCTATATAATCATGCAAATACATAGGTCACACACATATATGTACTGTCATACATGCAGCTTGAAAAATACTTAGCATCTAATACCTAACACCAGTAAAAAAAAATACCTAGCACTTATGTGTATAGTTTTTGCTTTTTAAATATATATTTTTTCTGTTTTCCAAGTTTTAAAATAATGATTTACATTTAAAAATCATAGCAATTAGAATATTCAAATAGAAAAACATTCAAGATAGTAACATTTGGAACTATGACATAAACGGATAAAACAAGGCCATCACCTCAAATTCCATGTGACTTAAAAATCCAGCCTTTGGGTAGAAATGATCAAAGATGCTACTTTAGAACTTTAAAAAATCAAGACAAATCAGGGTCATAACACTTCACTGTGGAATTCACATATTGTGATAAATCTCTCTCTATGAGAAAAGTCCTAATGTATCTAACTCCAAGGGCATATAATTTACGAGTTTAGTTTTATCATGGAAATGAACCATAAAGAGACCTTTCAGTGACTCGCCACTCGTGGTCACCTGCCTCTTCTCCTGGGCTGCAGGCTCTACCCACAACTTCCTGACAGCTGCACGTGTTCTCAGCTTTTCCAGATCAGTGTGTCCCAGACAACTCATTATCTGCTCTTTTCATACCATCCATGTCACTGTTTTGGGGGTACGGCCACTCCCCCATCACCCTGTGTGCTTTGGGGCATCTCTGCTTCTTCTCTGTCCTGTGTGTCCTATAGGCATTCATGCTTCCAATCATCTTGGTTCCAGCAATGTCCCCCAGATGTATTCTCCCAACAACTTTATGCTTTTGCACCATTTTCTTAACATCTCACTGTCTGTAGGAAATCACTTGTCCCAGCCAATTTCCTTACTACTGTCACAGAAACTTTTAAGTATACCAGTCTAAGTCTTCAATGGCTTCCTAATGCCCAGTGAAATTTCATATTTAAACACTACCTTTCCTAAGTATTGCTTATTTCTTTTAATATCTAGCCATAAATTTTCCCTGCTCTAAATACCTGAAACACTAACTCTTCTCAGTACTTTAAGCTATGTTTTAACTATGTGCAAGTCCTTCATTAGTATAACAGTGTGAGACAGAACCCATATTGATTCTTTACTGTTACATGTCAGCACAGTGACCTGCACATGGCAATTAGAAAATATTCACTGAATGATGTCATACCACTGGTGTGCAGATGCAAGGGCAGGCGATACAACTACCGCTCAGAAGTAAAACAAAAGAATGATCAAAATACGATGACACAAAGAGAAATACAAAATTAAAAGAAAGAAGAGGAAGGAAAGAAACTCCCTAACTGTCACATGTTGTGCAGTGTTTAGTCTCACTCCTCGCTTTTCGCTAGCTCTCCTGTGAGCAAAGGCGATCTGTGTAGACAGTCATCTGACAGTTTAGGAAGGCTGAGCGAGTCTGCAGGAAAGGCTGGTTGATGGGAGGCATAGAAAAGGCAAAATAAGACAATAGTAATTCCAGCCTTCTTTGTTTAATTCTGAATCTTCCCATGAGGCCTCTTCCAGAAGTAGTGCTGAATGCTTTATGATAATTTCTTCCCGTTCTGTCTTGTATGCCTTTAAAATATCATGTTGGTTTGTAACTATGAAGCTCAGCTTGCTCTGAACAGGGTTGGGTTCTAGATTCTAGTTGATTTTGTCTTTGCCATGGCGCCAAGCACAAAAGCTGGTACAGGGCAGGCAGTACATTTGCAAAAGGTATGAAATGATGGGTGGTAGAAAGAACTTAAGCATAGACAGTGGTATTCCATCTGCTATAGAAAACTCCAGGGCAGTAGAAGCTAATTTCTTCCTAAGTAATATTTTTAAATGAAGCAGGAAAGAGCTATAAAATATTGAAAAAAGGCAGGAGGGCTTTACTTTTTTGAAGGGTAACAGAGCACCAAGGATTGAAAGGAGTACTTGAGAAACTGGTGCTATGATTTGGACCTGCTGTTTCCTCCAGATGCTTATCTGTTGAGGGCTTGGTCTCTGATGGAGCAGTGTTCTGAGGTGGCATTTTGGGGAAGTAATTGGATCACAAGGTCTCTGATTCACCAATGAATGACTGACTCTTTGGATGGCTTCATAATTTAATAGGCCAATGGGAGGTGATGAAAATTTAAGAGGTATGACTTGGTTAAAGGGAGTGGGTTCTTTGGACATGCCCTTAGGGACCATAGCGTCCCCAGCCCTTTCCTCCCTCTCTGTGTCTGTGTCTCTGTCTGTCTCTCTGTTTCCTAGCTATTGTGAAGTGAGAAGTCTTCTCTTCCGTGGGCTCCTGATATATGATGTCTTATCTAAGGCTCAAAGTAATGGAGCCAGTAGGCTAATGGATTGAAATGTCTAAAATCATGAGCCAAAATAAACCTTTGCTCTTTAAATTGATCTTCTCTGTCACAGCAAAGAAAGCTAACATAGCTCAGCACTCTTCTTGCTAGTTTTGTTCTATGTAACCTTGTCTTGTCTCGCATTTGGACTTCAGCTTTGATCTCCTGGAAATTCCAAATATAGTATGAAGTCAAGAATTTTAAGATGAAGTAAGAATGGATATCTGGACACTCATGCCATTGGGCTGTGTCTTACTTTTCCAATTTTGGTGGTTGTTGAGGGCAAAACTCAGAGCTCTTTTCAGAGCTCAAACAGCACTGAACTAAGATAATTATTTCAAAATTCCTCCTCCTTTTATACTTGTCAATTTTATGATACTGAGTGAGTTACCTTAACAATTATATAGGTAAGATGGAACGCAGCAAATGAAAAAAATGTTTGGAAATTTCCCAATTTTTCAAACCATACTAACTGGTAAACAACATTAATTTACCTGGGCTCAATTGGGACCAGACCTAAAGGAGCCTGTTTCATTGTTATGATCTAAAACATCTTTTTAGGCAAATCCATTTTCTGCCATAAAATTAATTGTAAGAATTTTAATATTTTGGATCAAATGATACAAAATTTTCAAACATCACCATTTCTGGGGTTAAACATTCTTGATATCAATGAATGTAATTTTTGAATTGCTTTTGAATGAGACTAGCAGTTTCTTAGGCTGGTTTTCTTTCTCTGTACTGAGTATTATGAGTATTGTTTGACTTGAGTAAACACCAATGTTTATGTTTACATGAAAGACACTTGTTTAATCTGGATATGTGATCAATTTGAACACTTAAATCTTACACTGAAATGCTAAGCAGTTCTGTGGTGGCTGTAGGGGTCTATGCTGCATTTAAACCAGATGTCATAGGTTGCTGGGGACATCTTCAGAACAACGGTGCCTGCAGTGTGATGGCGTAACAGCTGCATGGGGACCAGGCTCCCTGCGTTTATGTAGTGTAGGTGACACAAAGCTGGAAACCCTTGGCTCCACACCCCACCTTGTTTTTACCCATCCAAATTTGGGACAGGACACTTAACCTGTCTGAGCTCCAGTCTTCCTATCTGTAAAACATAGATGACAATCTTTGACCTGTTAACTTCTTAGAGACTGTAAAACTAAAATGAGATAATGGATGTGAAAACATTTTATAAACTTCAAATTGAAGTGAAATTGGACAAGTCATTTTACCAGTTTGGGTTTCAATTTAGTAATGACAGCTAAATTTGTGGAGTTCTTGACACGTCAGTAAGTTTTATATACACTCTCTTGTTGACTCATCACAGTTACTCTTTGGCATTAACATTATATTCATTTTTTTTAGAAGGTAACACTCAGGCCTAGAGACACTAGGTTAAGAAAATACTTGGTAAGTGACAAGGCTACAAACTGATAGATTGAGGCTAAAAGGGAATAATCATAACATCCTATTAACTCACAGGCTAATCAAAAGAATTATACAAATATTACACTTTTACATAGTTCAAAATATAAAATATGAAATGATTCTTATGTTAGTGATGAACTGCTTGGTAGAAGAATTGAATGGCTCCAATAACTGAGTTATTGTTGATTATCTCTCAGATGATGTGCAGTGTATCTGAAAGCTTAGGAAAGATGTAACTATGCCTTCTAAAAAGCACCAGATGCCTGCTTTACTTATCTAATTATAATGAGAAATAAAATGTTATGGTAGTTTTTCTTATAGCTTACTCATGAGCTGTTCCAAATAGTATATTTAAATGATATTGAACCACACAAAATCATTACTTTTCTAAATGATTTAGCTTCTATAATAAAAGTCATCATTACATGATCTTCATAATTAAAAAGATATGTTATTATATCTTAATTGTTAAAAAAATCAATCATTTTTTAGTTCTGACATTGAGTTTTCCTTTTTGGAAATATTCCTGGCATAAATTAACTGGCAGTGCCTCCTAAGTAGGTGAATGGGGGTTATTAAACACTTGTGAACTGAAACATTAGGAGTTGTTAATTATCTTAATTTCTCATGATCATGATATTTTAAAAGTAAGATAAATGTGGTTATTTGTTGTTTTTAAACTCATAATGTGGCCCAAGCTGCCTGGAACTCACAGCGTTCCTTCTGCCTCAGCTCCCTTAGTGCTGAGATGACAGATGGTTTTGATTTATTTTGAAGCTGTTATATTCCTATTGTTTCCTGTTGTTACAATAACAAATAAAGAACTGCTTTCTGGACTGGTAGAAAATTCTAGATTTCCACCTTTTCTTTTTACAGATGAGAAAACTGGCTTCCTGGAGAGTTTAAGAGTTTTTGTGAGGTCACATCAACGTTATCATAGTCATGATCTTTGTCATAGTATCAAGAGCAACTAACATTAGGGAGTGCTTATCACGTGTCAGGTCCTCTGCTGAGTGCTTGAAATGCATTACATCACTTATTCCTCATGACAACTTTATGAGATAAATGCTGTTATTATCCTCATTTCACAAAATGGAAAACTGGGGCTTAGTGAGAATAGGTAATTTGCTAGTGGCTACTCAACTTGTGACAGAGTCAAGATCTCAAGTCAGGTTGTTTCCAACTTGGTTCCTGGCCAGGGATAATTCATGCAATTTACTCCAATAAATGAAGCTGGACATCAAACAAAAATTCTACTGGAATCACCAAGAGTTGCCACTTGGGGCATCCAAGTTTGGGAATTTGCTTAGCTATTGCTCTGAATTTCTTTGGGAAATCTGGATGCAGTTTCAGGTAGGAACAGATTTGTTTGCTAATGATTGCGGCTATGATAGTATGATGAGTGAGAACTTTTTTCACTTGTCCACTCTTTGCCAATTCAAGCCCATTCATTACTGTTTTGGAGCGAAAACTAACGGTCTGTGCCAAACAAATCTGAAAAGGTGCTTCTCTTATCTTCTCACAAATAGTGTCTTGCACAATTTCCCTTTGACAGACTTAAAAGCCTGACCCATCTCACAGACTAAGATGTAAATGTTGCATGTTTTACATCTGAATCTGCCCTAAAAATGTAAGGTGCCTATTAACTGAATTACAACAATGCTTTTCAGTTCCTTCTGAGCCTAGGTATACACATGATACACTTCTCAGCTAAAAGAAGAAAATGGTACAAACCACTTCATACATTTCAGAAAAGCTACCCATGGTATAAGATAGAAGTTATGATTGAAGGATGGTAGGCACAGAAGAGAATTTTATATTTTAGTATATCCCAAGTGCTTAGTAACATGGGGAAGAATTTATAATACAGCATTAAAAGTACAGTTATGCAGCAGCTCTCTTATATATAGGAGTGGTATGTCTCAGAACCTCTGGGAATGGCCAAGTCATAGCATCACCAGAACATGGAACACACTGCGCACAGAGCATGGTGGGTGTAGGGATGTCACAGCTCTCAGTTGCCAGTGAAAGACATTATTTCAGCTAAGTCATTACATCTTTGTATTTCATTTTCTCTTTGCTTCTCTTGTAAGTCTCAAGTTCTGGCCATCTTTTTGAGACCACTTTTGGCTAGGAAACTAAGTGTTTTGTCACTTCATAAAAATGACTGCCTTAATGACACACACAGAGAGCAACACAGTGCTCTTTGGATGTAATCACTGAGGTACCAGCTTGGTTCAATTTCTGGTCTAACAGGGAAACTAAGTTAAATTTCTGCCTCAGTAAAAAGACAAGTCACACATGTCCTGGATATTCTGGGACTTACTTGTAGAAGAATGGAAATAAAGAATGCTAGCTAAATCACTGAATTCTGGGCATCTCCTTATATAGTATAACCTCATCTATGTTATAATCTATAGACAAGAGTAAAAGAGTAAAGAAAACACATTAGCAATAGTTATCTATGGGCATTAGGGATTATTAGTGAGTTTTACTATTTTCATTACAGTCTTTTACCAACAATCTAAGTTAGCATTTAGAATCAGAAAAAAATCCATAAAAGTCTAAAAATTATTTTGAAAGATGTCAATAATCTTTTTAGTCACAAGAACCATTGAGTAAACTAGTGTATAATCATGGCAGCCAGCAGCTTTGCTTTCTGAGTGTGAGAAAGGGAAAAAAAGAATTAAAAATGAAAAGCAAAGAAAAAAAAAAAAAAAGAAAAGGCAGTGAAAACCAAAACTGAACTGATGGTAAGGAGCAAGATATCCCTGAGAGTTTCCATGTCTCATGAACTGTGGCTACCTCGGATCTGTACCGATTCAAAACAATTCCCAGAAGTTAGTTGTTCATGTATTCAGGAAGTCTGTGAACTTCCTAAAACTAAAGTAAAGGCTGATACTGATAACCACTGAGTTGGAAGTTGGAAGCAGTTATGGACACAAGAACAAGCAGCTGGTTACAGTACTAGGAACATTTTGGCCATCGAAAGGTTTTATATTATATATAATACCATAGTACACAAACCTGATGTGAATATTTACTAATAAAATTTTAGACAATTGATTCAAATATGTCCCTTCTACTTATTATGAGGCAAAATAATGAGGACAGTGAGGCATTTTGAAAAACACAAAAGTGGACATCAGGGGTTATGGCTACCAGTGGTCATATCCAGTTTATTTTTGATTTTAAATGTGTAGTAACAAGAACATTCTTATTAACGCAAGAAACAGTTGCTCATGAAACAGTTTCAACAGTTGCTCTTGCAATCTTAGTACACTCAATTTTTCAATTAAGCAGAAACAGTGGAAGAATTTGGTGAGGACAAAAAGTATTTACTTTGCTGGTACACAGTTTTACAATTGTTAAAACTTTTTTTCACAATTCAACTCAGCTTGAATCAGTTAAATTGTTTGTGTAATATGTTTAAATGCATATTTGGTGAATTATTGTTCAAAAATACTTTAAAATATGTAAATCGAAACTAAAGGAAACAACAGATTCCTTTGGTACAGTTTGAAGTCGATAATTTGATGCATCCAACAACCCTCTCCCCTCATTTTATGGGTAAGAAAACTGAGGTCAAGCATTAAAACTAAATTTGCAGCCTTATTTTTTAAGCACCATTTTTGCTGTTTTGACACTTGTCTGTCTTGAAAGGAGAAAGTATGGCTATCTGAATGGGATTTTGCTTCTCAGAACTTTAAGTCCAAAATGCCAATGTGGACAGATGAAACATGAATAACTAGCTCAATGGTTAGATATAATAATTTTTTTTGAAGTTCAAAAATATATGTCTTTGCACTCTGTTTTCCTTTTTGTTATTTTCCAAATTTGGATAGAAAATTAGACAATTATACCTGCACATAGAGAAGAGTTCCTTACGGATCTGATTCTGCAGTATCTGATAGAAGGTAAGATCTATTCTACAGTCTCCTCTATCTACTTTTCTCAGGCTAAGTTTCCTCATTTTGTCTTGGAATTCAGAAGCGTTGCTGTGATTTAAGCACCCTAAAGAGCTCAACACATTTTGTAGCAATTCCTGAAATATCAGCTCCAGAGTAGCACATCTAAAGAAGTTTTTATTTTAAGCTCACTTACTGGTCAGTCTTAATTATTACAGCTTTGTCTAATTGCTTCTGCAATAAAAGAGCAGCTTCCTGACATTTGCCTACAGCTTATTTTTTTATTTTTCCTTTTTTCACTTTTCTTTCTTCTTCTTTTTTAAATAGTCACCTGTCCCCACATTTATACATGTGCTGCATTAGTTGTTTTAAAATAACACATGGCACAGAAAAAAGCATAAATGGCACAGGAAGTCTTTCAATGTAACCTTTTCTTTTGGAAAATAAGAAATGGATCAAAAGTGTTACTTCCACAGAGAAGGGTAGGTAAAACTCAGAGGCCAAAAAGACTTTTTCTGATTATGAATATTTTCTGCAGTTCTTAACAAAATGCTTTTATTTCACAACTGTCTTCCATAGCTGCTTTTTTTTTCCACTGAAGTTTTATTCCTAGTGGGAAAAGCTTATTACAGTTGTGTGGGACAGATCCTTCCACATTCAAATTTTCATGGAAATACGTATGTAAAACTTTCAAAGTCTATGGGTGAGTTGAATGTCTGAATTGAGATAAATATATTCCTTATATCCTGATCTTTCCATTATAGGTATGTATAAAAATATAAAAAAAGAATATTTTAAAGTCATGTTAAAATTACATAAAATAGTTCAAATGCTTACTTTTTCCAAGATAAAGAAATTCAAAAGTAGTAAAATTTAGTTTCTATAGCATATCTGACTTTTAATATATAACATTGTGGCATAATATAAAGCTAACTTAAACACTTAAATTTTACAGTTATGCAATATGTATTTGTTCTATTCCTTTAGTGGGTGCATTTTTATGAGGCAGGTATTTTGGTTGCTGTATGTTATTTAATAATAGCAATTTCCTGTCACATGACAGGAAATTTAAGTTTAGAATCATGAATATGGGCCGGGGGATTTAGCTCAGTGGCACAGGCACCTGCTTGGCAAGTGTGACGTTGTGAGTTCTATGCCGGAACAAAAAAAAAAAAAAAGAGTTCATGAATATAAGGTGGAAAGAGTATAGTATATGAACTTTAAAAGTTAAAGGCAGAAAATAAAATCATAAATTGCATTGCTCACAACATAAAGATAGAATGCTTACATCTACGTTGCCCATACTGTATTGTAATTATTCAGAGCTTCCTGTCTATATATAATGAACAACTCTGTTTAATAAATAACATTGAAGTGTTTCTCATATGTCCAAGAAACTTGGGAAAGGGTCTTTAATCTTTCCATGATAACTTTTGTAGGGAAGAATTTTCTTATATCCTCCCTGATACATTGCGGCCGAGTAAGCTATTACTAAAGAGAATCAGTAGGAAGAGTTTTAAGTGTTAAAGTGAATACCTCATCCATGGAAAGATGATTGACCTGTGTGCTTCCATCATTACCTAAGATTTTCATTGTCAGATTTATTCTTGAGCCAGCGAATAACCTGAAAGTCAACTGTGGTTTCCCTGAAGCAAACAATGATGTATGAAAATGTTAAGTGCCTAAATTTTTAAAGCTTCTAATTAAAAAGATTTTTTTAAAAAACCTGACCTTGGAAATAAGTTCTTCAAAAGCTGAGTTTTCTGGAAAGTCAAACAACAGTTTCAAAGCAAGTTCTGGTCCTAGTTAATCAGTATAGAACAGAGACAGAATTGATCAGTTGTGACCCTGGTAAATAGTCTGCTTTGATCATGCTCCTATTTAGGGACAGAGAAAAAAATGGAAAGAATTCTGAGAACATAAAGCTATCAAACTGGTTAAGACTATCAATCAGCCCTTATCCTATAGAATCGTACTAAGGAGACAAACTAGGAATCAGAATGATAACAAATCAGAAGAGAACTTGACTCTGAAGAAAACTTTACCTAATACTCTACAAAAGCAAAGTCCATAGACTCTGAATAGCATCGCCAGCAGCAAGATCAAGAGACACAGGTACTAGTGACATACAATCAGGAATGAGCACTGATAGCAACACTTGTCATTTTATTTTTAATTTAAAAACTCATTTAAATTTAAGAAGCTTACTTGGAACCTTATTCATGTTTATGATAAAGGAACCAATAAATTGGACTGACCTGGCAGGACAAGGATCCAGGTTGCACTCCTGGAGCTTGGGTTTGGGCTTGATGTTCTCAGGGTAATAGTGACAGTATTGATCAGCAACCACTCTGTTGCTCCGGAGATCATAACACTCAGCCGATGTTAGCTGGTAACCTATGAATATCAAACCAACCAGAGAAATTTAAAAGAACATGCTTCTGCAATATATTTCTTGATGCTTTTGGCCATCACATATGAATGGAAAGTATTCCTCAGTGCCTCTGTAATTTTCAGTAAAAGAGGTACATAATTGGTAGTCTTGTTAATTTCTGAAGGCTTGAGATGCTATGTTTTTCTTAAGTAATCCACTCATTTTAATACTTACATTATATTATAGGGTTTGAAATACAGAAGAGCATAGTCAGATTATAAAACCATGCGGTAAGAACTACTATTTTAATTTCTTTTGTATAGTGTAGAAATATAACATATAATTCTGTGTGCAGAAAAAGACTAAGTATTTAACCAATTGTCTTATGCAAGGATGCTAAATTGCCTTCTTAGCACCTAGGGCCTGAGAAAGAGTAAGTTAGCTAACTAACTAACTAACTAACTGATTAACCCACCCAACATTCTCCTCCGTGGCAGTGGGGCTAATGGAGTATAGCACAGGATCAGGTTCTGCTAGCTGCCAGAGAAGATAACTTTTGCCTAAATTCAAACTAAATTGTTTGAGCTGAGTAAATGGACAAGTGAGATACTAACAGTAACCACCATGAATCCTGTTTCCTTGCAGAAATAAGAAACAACACAACAAAGAAATCTCACTGTTTAATTTTTGCTTTCTCCAAAACCTTTTATTATCTCTCATGAAATAAAGTCTTCACCCTATATTTCTTAGCCTCTATCTACAATTGGAGAAGCCTCTTTTCAAGGAAAAGTTGTTGAATAATAATTGGCTCAGTCACAATATGTTTTATCTTTCCCTTTGGGTTTTTATTGTCTAGTACATTTCTGGTAGGGTGGTGATCAAGAAATAGATTCTTGGGGTGAAAACTAAATGTACATAGACAATTAAAAAATTATAATTTCTAACTCTTACCAATCACACAAATGTATTTTTTTCTGACAGGTGGCTGAATTCTGTTATTGCTAAATATGTATTAGGAAGCAATATTTAAATTGTTAAGAGACTTGCAAAAAAATTTTAGGAAATCAAAAGGAGGCTTTTAAGGCAGATTTTCTGGCTTGAGGCTGTGTTCTCAGACCACCCACAAAAATTATTCATTAAAGACCTAAAAAAAGACCTCTAAAATTTTACTGAAAAGATGAAAACATGGAGAATAATGAAAGCAATGGGTAAGAACTCATATTCCATCGAATTTTTTGTTTCATAAGAAAACCAAATCACAAAATGGTGTTTTACACAAAAACATATTTTTATTTATCAAATCTATTATACTCCACAGCAGCTAGTTTTATGACAAGCTAAACACATTATAATTTTTCACATAATTTCTACTCTAGGACAGAATTTGTCATGGAGGCATAAGCAATAAAGTATAAATCTGAGACTGATTTTTCAAAATTATAATTTGTCAACCTAACCCCATTCTCTTGAAGCTATTAAGGAAAATATGAACTGAAAAGTTAGAATCAAAATGATATGAATGACCAAAATGATTAGATAATGATATTTTTGGAAGTTTCTCACAGTGCTTTGGAATAGCAATTCTTCACATGATCAAAGTGATCAAAGAGTTGAATCTGGATGAAGCAACATGAAAGAGAATTTGGAGGTCACTGCTTCAGTGATTTTTAAACTGGTCTATAAAGTAAAAGGAATATTGGCCTCCATCACCTTTGTATCTTCACTGAGAGCAGTTTTTATCTGATCTTCCTTTGAATAAAATTTATCATACCCGAAAACACTTGAAAACCACTCATAGTTCTATTGCATCATAGAGATAAGGAAAATGAGGCCCCAAGGGGTATATATGAATTTATCACTAATTACCTTATTATAGAGGAAAATATTGACAAGATTAATGAAATTATACTCTCATAGCAGCTCTACATGAAACTTGTACAGTACACATATAATTCAGCTATTTATCACAAAGCATGGTTTTTGTTTAAAAATAAAAAATTAAAAAGGATTATATTCTTTGAAACCGTTTTCTGTGCTAGTAATTAACAGATGATCAAAATAATGTAATCTCATGAAACATCAAAGTAATGGCAGTTTGGTTTTAAACAGCAATTTTCTAGTCAGTACAGAGAACAACTAGAGATGTTGATCTATTGGAAGTGTTTAAAATGTTGAGTTAATGGTTCTTTAACCGTGGAGTAAAAGTACTTGATGGCATTTTGACTGCTTTACTGTTTTACAATAATTAATGGGTAACCATTTGCCTCTGTTTTGAGGTATTATCATCTTACTTCCCGTCAAAATTAATTTAGTTATACCTATATGGATGGAAAATTTAAAGTTGGTCAATTAATAGGCTTCAAGAAGCTAGAGCTAGAATATATTTGATGTGCTAATTTTCAAAGGAGTATACCTATAATTTTATAATCATAAAAACTTTGAAAATTTACAAAAGTAGGCAAACAATCTAAAATATTCAAACACTGCTTGTTATCTTCTAGAAGGATTTTGGTCATAAAAGTTCTAAAACTTATTTATCTATTAACCTCACTGCTATTTATTCCAAGGAAACCATGTAAAAGGAGAAAAATACTTAGCTATTAAATTATTCATTACATTATATTAGTAGAAGGGTTGAAATGACCTAAATGATCTGTTATAAGGAAATTGCAAGATAAATTACTATAAAAGAATCTACATCAATTATTATAAAAAAATACATACTACAATTATGAAGAACAAAAAATTGAGGAAAAAACCAAAACCCAAATCAAAAACTTTTCTGGTTAACAGAGTGTTGTCCATGATACAGATGTGGTAAGGTAGAGACAGAAATTCATTCTGTGACTTTTTCAGAGATATTTTAGCAAGTATATAAAACAAATGTCATTCTTTTAAATGCATAGATGATGAGGTGGAGCCCAAAATTATCTGAATGTAAGTCTATAACACTGATTTTTTCTAGTGATAAAAGATTTTTTCTAATTAAAAATGAGGTGTAATTTAAATATCTGGTGAATGTTTAAAGTAAAAAAATTACAGTAAAATATACACTCGCATCAATCCCCTTTGAAATATTCCCCCTTGCTTCTAGCTCTCTTATCCTATCAATTTTGCCACTTTCTGAAGCAAGTTTAGAAGTTCTCTTCTGATAGGGTCTTTATGAGGTGTGATCAAAAATACAGTGAATGTTGCTGCATGTGCTCTCCCACGGAAAGGCAGGCTTGTGAAAACATTATGGTAGGTACTCCCGTATTTCATTTACCAAGCCTGGCACTAACCATACCACTTCTGGCTTTTCCCCCAAAGTCAAAATGACCATGAAAGATGACTGTTTGAAATAGATTCAGGACTTTGAGCCAGCCACACAGTGAAACTAAAGATACAAAAGACCATTTCTACAGTTGCTTCAGAAAGTGACACGAGGATGGCATAAATATGTTCGAAGCAAGCAGAAATATTTTGAAGGGGATTAATGGCAGTGCTCTTTTACTGTAATAGTTTTTTTAAAAAATTAAACATTCAATGTATTTGTTCATCACACTATGTAAGCCTGACAAATACTCTTCACTTGATTCCAGAATAAATGGCTTCCCTTCAACCAGTTAATAAAATGGCACTCACTAGCCAGCCCAGTTTTGTGGCACAAAGGAAAAAGAACTCTACTAGGCAATAAACCTTCTGTGGTCCAGGATCTAACCACGCATACAAAAGACCTTTGGGCTGCTCTCAAATATTGTGTAACTTAACCCTACACTTTGTCACACAAAAATACTCATTTCTTATGTTTGTGTATCAACCAGATGAAGTTTTTACTGAAATGAATGGAAGTGCTTCAGGACAATGCTATGCCATATAAAATCAAGAAAAGTAGTAAAGAATATTTCCTCTAATGGGGACTCTAAAGCAGAAAATGTTTATGAGGAACTTCAAGTGACTTCCCTGAGGGCTTCAGGATTTGGTTCCGTCTTGAAGAGGGAATTGAATCCACCATAACACTCCATTTCTATCATGCTGATGCTATTCCACTCTTATGATTGCCACCTCTTTCCTTGCAAAAGCCAATAGTGTCTAAGCTAAAGGGACATCATTACCTCCTCCACAGGTTGCTGAGCAAGGAAAGAAATCCGTCTCCCTCCAGCGGTGGATGATGGGCTGATAGAAGATGAACTGGACCGTGCTGTCTGTGGGCCCTGAATTCCGGATCTGTAGGTGACAACAGGAAAGCTGAAGAACTAGATGAAAGCGTTTTCTGGGCCCGTTGCACATTTGAAAAGATGCGTGGTATTCCTGAATGTCCTAGGCTATGAAAGGGACTGCAGCAGGATGGAAGTGCTGATGGTGGTCACTGATCAATCCTGTAGCAAGTGGATGATCCTTGCTATGTTGTCACCATCCTTTCTCAAATTTTTTGCCACAGGACAAAGGATTGTGATGTTTCAGCTTGGGATTCCACCACTGTCTCACCCCAAGTTAATATTTCCATTCCCTCCTTTATTCCCAGCGTCTTTAGTATAGCAGATAAAATTATGGAGAATAATTAAATGTAGTTTCACATATAGACATTATGTTCTAAGAAAATTATAAATGTCATACACTGCCTAAAATGAAAGTTTGTAGTTAAGAAAGAAACAAGTTTAAAAATTAAGTAGGTTTTCCATTGAGACACATACATGGAGCTTCTTGATAATTTGTGATTCATATTTTTTAATGTGGAAAGTGATTAGTAGGAAGTTTGTTGAGATGCAATATTCCTGGGCATATGCCCAGATGTCCAGACAATGCAAATATCGATAGTTGAAGGACCAAACTTCCAAAAACACCAGTTGATAAAGGCAATTAACTTCAAACAAAACTGGTGCTTAAGGAAATTATAATTTCTTTTTTAAAAAGGGGATTGTGAAACAATGATTCTTCAATAATTCTTAAAAGAACAAAGTTGAGAAAACATATTCAAACTGAAAGTACCAAACATGAACAATTCATTTTCAAGAAAATGACAAGTTTCAACATTTAGACTGTTATGCCAGGCTTGGAATATTTTTTATGTTAAAGGAAGTTCCAAGAACTACTGTGAATATCCATTTTTACTCTAGCTACACTATAGTAATTAGAGAGGAATCAGAGTTTAGCTGAATCACATGGCTGAAGTCTTTTTTTTTTTTTCAAGTATTTTTAAGCCTCTCCAATGTCCCATTTGCTAGGGCAAATGAGTAGATCTGACCTTTAAATTAGTTTAAAGATACTTCTGATTCTCTGCTACTGATCTCAACTAGTGAACCACACACCTAGAATGTAGGGAAACAGGAATCCTAAAGAAACAGGGCAAGAAAACTTGATAAATGCCAAGTTCTAGAGCAGTTTTTGGACTTTAGATGGAAATATGGGAATGCTCCTCAGAAGGGCTAGCAAAGCTGGAGAGGAGAAGGAGAGGGACAGGAAGGGGAAAGAAAAAGAAAAGAAAAAAGAGAAGGAAAAAGGAGAGGACAGGAGAGGAAAGGAGAGGAGAAGAGGAGAGCCTACAGATTATCTCCTATGACACATAGGACATTCTGGTCTTTTATAATTAGAAAATACAGTTATACAGCTCCCTCCTTTAAAACAAAACAGTCGAAGCAACATATTTCTTTTAGAAAAGAGAAGCATTACCTACAAATTAATATTTTTCAGTCCTATGTGTCAGATGCAAGGGGAACTGTTGATGACTTGGAGATACATTATTAATCACATTCTTAAGAAAGTTCTTTCTTTTTTTTTTTTTTGCTCACAATAGCTTCTTACTCTCTCACGATAGGTGGTTATCACACTGAATCCAACATCTCCCCCAAAGTAAAAAGATTATAAAATTCTTTTAGATACAGAGACTGTTTTTGAAGGGGTTCTCTTTTAGAATGCTAGAAAATGAGTTCTGGGAATGAGAAAGGGAAAATACTAGCTACATAAGGCCCCAGTAAGGAGGGTGAAGAATCAGGACACTTAGTGAAATCCTGTTCTGGAATAGCTGGGTACTGTTGGAGCTTGCCTTTTGGTCTGGTTAAAAGGCAAAAAGGTATCTGAGTATAATGGAATAGACCTATAATCCCAGATACTCAGGGGACTAAGGCAGGAGGATCCCGATTTCAAGGCCAGCCTGGGCCATGTATGGAGACCTTTTCATAAAATTAAAAAAAAAGGCTGGGGTACAGCTCAGGGGTAGTGATCCTAGACTTGATCCTCAGTACTGAATAAAAGGAGGCAAAAAAAAAAAAATGAAGAGAGTCTTTTCATCTTCTTAGCTGCTATGAATAAGAGCACTAGGAATGAAAGGCAAAGAGGAGTTTAAGGGTGGAGAGGGAGGGATAGTAAGCCCCATGAGAGGAAGGAGGAATAAGCAGATATTGTTCTGAGTTACATGGAAGTGATATATAATGACCACAAATTCCGAGGCTATGTGCTCATATTTGAAAATAGTCTGGAAAGGAAAAGAAAAGGTTGATCTATCTCAATAGATAAAACCAATACTGCTTTCTCCAAATCTCTGGCACATAACCTTGGTTTGTTTTTGTTCATACTGATAACATTCTTCCTTTCCCTTCTTTATGATCACATTTCTTTAATAATAGTAGCAACCTTCAGCACTTACTACATTTCCTCCAAGTATAAAGTTTTATTTACATTCAATCCTAAAAAGTACTCTGTATTGTCTTTCACATTTAAGTGACAATGGGACGAGTGACACTGAGAGGCTTCACAAGGCTTGATCAAAGCTTCACAGCTAAGGAACAGCAGAGTGGGATGTGAATTTAGGTGTGAGTATCTCTAAAGCCACCACACCCATGGTATCAAGCAATCTCCCCAGTGATAATGTGATAATATTTGCATATATCTTTAATTGTATCATTTATCTGCCTTCTTAATTTTTCATTTTAAAATAGAAACAAATGCTTAAAATACAAAAGAGGAGGCTAAGTGGATGTCTAATTCTGATGGCCTAATTATTGCTCATGGAGTCAGCCTCCTGTGGTCCTCTCCTCCAGTTTTATTCATTCCAGCCTGGTTGGCCGATTGTGATCATTAGGTCTGAAACTTCATCAACCCTGATCCTCAAACATCATGTACTAGTTCCCAAGAATATGCTGGAAGCTGCAGCTCATCACCTCCGAATGTTGGTGTAGGGAGCTGAAAACATAAGTAATTTTGACCTCCTTATGCTAATAAGAATCAAGAATGCAGCGAGGTGAGTTGCAACTCATCAGGGCAGGCCTGGAAAAGTTTGGGCCATCCATCCCGGCAGCTGGGTGCCAGCCCAGCCCCCTTAGCTCATTGGACTAGGCTCCAGAGGTTCTGCAGGCTTGAGTGGACTGTGCCCAGCAACATTTATTCAACCAGGGGAGCCACACCTGCCTAAGGGGGAGCCAAGCCGGTGCCGCGCGACAAGGGAAAGCTTCGGAAAATTGCTGGAAACATGGAAATATAGGAAAATGACAAAACGAAAGACCAAAATGCAATCTCAAACCTCCAGCCCATCCCAAGAAAACCTAGGAGCCATGTACATAGAAGAAAATACTACACATACACCGGAAATGCATGAAATGATATCAACTGAAATGAAGAAGCAAGTACTGGAAGCTATGAGGGAACGCAAATCAGAAATATTCTCCCAGGTAAAAGAAGAAATGGTAAAAGTAGTGAAAGAAATGTTGAATGCATCCAACGAAGACACAGCTAAAAAATTAGAGGAACAAAGCAAAATGATAGAATCCCTGAATGAACAGTTTAAGAGACAAACAGAATGCATTAAACAGATTCAAAGAGATACACAGGAAATCAAAAACTGTAATGAAAATTTCAAAAACTGCCTCAACGAAAGAGAAGATAGAATCTCAGACTTCGAAGATAAGACTGCAGCTAGTGAACAGGAAAGGAAAGATCTTCTAACAATAACAAGAAATCTGGAAATAACAATTCAACAGCTGCAAGATGATGCAAAGAAAAACAATATAAGATTAATAGGGATAAAAGAAAAAGAAGGGGAAAACACAAATGATATCAAGAGGCTATTTACTGAAGCAATAGCTGAAAACTTCCCAAACATGAGTATGGAAATTGACATATGGATTAGTGAGGCACGTAGAACTCCAAATAGCCATAACCAAAACAGAACTACACCCAGACATATAATAATCACCATCCCAGAAATCCAACATAAGAACAGAATATTAAAAGCTGTTAGACAGAAAAGACAGGTCATCTATAAAGGAAAACCTATCAGAATCACAGCAGACTTCTCAACACAAACAATGAAGTCAAGAAGACCTTGGAGTGAAGTTTTTCAGATCCTTAAAGAAAATGACTTCCAAGCCAGACTGATGTACCTTGCAAAACTGCCCTTCAAAATGAATGGAGAAATAAGATACTTCCATGACAAAGAACAGCTGAAGAACTTCATGAACCAAACCTACAAAGAATACTGAAAGACATTCTAGATACACATAGGAAAAAAAACACTAAGCAAGAGATACAATTAAACAGAATGGAAAGTTAAGATACAACATCAGAAAGATAACATATGAACAATAAACCAATATATGACAGTTATAATCTTTAATGTAAATGGCCTCAACTCACCAATTAAAAGAAACAGACTGGCAGAATGGATCAAGAAACAATGTCCAACCATATGGTGTCTACAAGAAACCCATCTAACCCAAAAGGAAACCCATAGACTGAAAGTCAAAGGATAGAAAACAATACTCCATGCAGCAGGAACTCAAAAAAAAAAAAAAAAAAAGCAGGGGTAGCTATTCTGTTTGCAGACCATGTGAACTTCAAACCAAGAATGATCCAAAAAGATAAAGAAGGTCACAACATACTGGTTAGGGGAAAACTGCAAGAGGAAGAGGTAACAATCTTAAATATATATGCACCAAACTCCAGAGTACCCAACCACACAAAGCAAGTATTAACAGAAACAAAAAATCAAATAGGCAATAACACAATTATAACAGGAGACTTTAACACACCACTGACACAAAGGGATAGATCAACTACACAGAAAATCAGCAAAGAAATAACAGAACTGAATCACACCTGTGAACAAATGGATTTGATAGATATAGACAGAGTGTTCCATCCAACAACATCAGAATATACATTCTTCTCACCAGTACATGGGACATTCTCTATAATAGATCATTTACTAAGCTGCAGAACATATTTAAGTAAATGCAAAAGAATTGAAATTATCCCATGCATGTTATCGGATCATAGCACAATGAAACTGGAAATTAATGATAAAAGTAACTGAAAACCCCACAAACACATGGAAATTAAGTAATACACTCTTGAGCGATCAGTGGGTCACAGAGGAAATTAAAGAAGAAATTAAACAATATCTACAAGCAAATGGAAATACAAATACAACTTACCAGAACCTGTGGGATGCAATGAAAGCGGTCCTCAGAGGAAAATTTATTGCACTGAGTTCCCACATTAGGAAAACAGAATGAACATAAATAAGCAACCTGCTATTACACCTCAAACAGCTAGAAGAAGAAGAGCAAGCCAAGCCCAAAGCCAAAAGAAGGGAGGAAATTATAAAGATCAGAGCAGAAATTAATGCAATAGAGACTAAGAAAACAATTCAAAGAATCAATGCATCAAAGAGTTGGTTCTTTGAAAGAATAAATAAAATTGACAAGCCCCTAGTGAACCTAAAAAAAAAGGAAAGAAAAGACTCAAATTCATGCAATAAGGAATGAAAAAGGAGAAATCACTACCAACCCTTTGGAAATACAGAAGATCATCAACAACTATTTTGAAAACCTCTACTCTCATAGGTTTGATAACACAGAAGAAATGGACAGATTCCTAGAAACATATGAACCACCAAAGCTGGATCAAAAAGATGTAAAACTGTTGAATAACCCAATTTCTATGAATGAAATTGAAAATGTAATCAAGTCCCTACCAACAAAGAAAAGCCCAGGCCCAGACAGATTCACTGTGGAATTCTACAAGAAATACAAAGAAGACTTAATGCTGACACTCCTCAAACTCTTCAATGAAATTGAAAGGGAAGCAATTCTCCCTAAGTCATTCCTGGAAGCAAATATCACTCTAGTACCAGAACCTGAGAAAGACCCAACTGAAAAAGAGAGCAACAGGCCAATCTCCCTAATGAACATAGATGCAAAAATTCTCAATAAAATATTGGCAAACAGGATACAGCAAATCATCAAGAAGATTATACACTATGACCAAGTGGAATTCATCCCAGGCATGCAGGGATGGTTCAACACACATAAATCAATAAATGTAATCCACCATATCAACAAAGCCAAAAGCAAGAATCACATGATCATTTCTTTTTTTTTATTTAAAGAGAAAAAAAACACGAAAAAAGGTAGAAATATTACAGAATTTCAAGAAAAGATAAACAGTAAGAAATCACTAGTTGATAAATTACATATTGTTCTTTTAGAAATAGTCAAGTTACAAAATTAAAGCACACAAAGTGGACACTTAAGCAGTGAGAGTGCAAACAGATTTGTTCAACAATCCAACAAGAACCTAGAAATATGGTCACCAATCCCACACACCTAACACATGATCATTTCTATAGGTGCAGAAAAAGCTTTTGATAAGATCCAACACCCATTCATGATGAGAACCTTACAGAGAATTGGAATAGATGGTCTTTACCTCAATATGAGAAAGGCCATCTACAACAAATCAACAGCCAGTGTCATATTAAATGGCCAAAAGCTGAAAGCCTTTACCTTGAAATCAGACACAAGTCAAGGATGTTCATTATCACTGCTCCTATTCAATATAGTACTGGAAATACTAGCCAGAGCAATTAGACAAGAGAGAGAAATAAAAGGGGTAAAGATAGGAAAAGAAGAAGTTAAATTATCATTATTTGCAGATGACATGATACTCAATATAGAAGACCCCCAAACCTTCATTGAAAGTCTCCTAGGTATAATAAATAAATTCAGCAATGTAGCTGGATACAAAGTCAACACTCAAAAATCAATAGCATTCTTATACACTAACAACAAAATCACCAAGAGAGAAATAAGAGAAGCCACACCCTTCACACTAGCATCCAAAAAATGAAATACTTAGGAATTAATCTAATGAAAGATGTAAAAGAGTTGTACAGGGAATAGTATAATACCCTGAAAAAGAAATTGAAGAGGACCTCAGAAAATGGAAAGACATCCCTTGTTCATGGATAGGAAGAATAAATATTTTAAAAATGGCCATTCTCCCAAAATTGTTATACACATTCAAAGCAATCCCAATGAAAATACCTCATAGATCTAGAGAAATCACTCCTCAAATTCATCTGGAACCAGAAGAGACCTAGAATAGCAAAGGCAGTTCTAAGCAGCAAAGCCAAGGCAGGAGGCATCACAATCCTTGACTTGAAGTTATACTACAAAGCTACTGTAATAAAATCAACATGATATTGGAATAAAAACAAAACTGAAGATCAATGGAATAGACTAGAAGATACAACTATAAACACACTCAACCACCTTATCTTTGATCAAGGGGCCAAGCATGTTCATGGGAAGAATGACAGTCTTTTTAATAAATGGTGCTGGAAAAATTGGCTATCCCTATGCCAAAAACTAAAATTAGACCCATGCCTATCACCATGTACTAAACTAAAATCCAAATGGATAAAAGATCTAAATATTAAAACAGAAACACTAAATCTGTTGGAAGACAAAGTAGGTAAAAATCTTGAAGACATAGGGGTAGGTAGAGAATTCATGAACAAGAACCAAACTGCACGGGAAATTCTTCCCAGAATCAATAACTGGGATCACATCTTATTAAAGAGTTTCTGCACATCCAAAGAAATCTCCAGCAGAGTGAGAAGAAAACCTACAAACTGGGAAAAAATCTTAGTGAACTGTCCCTCTGACAAAGGACTTCTGTCTAGAACCTATAAAGAATTTAAAAAAAATCAGACCCCCAAAATTCAAAGACCCAATCCAAAAATGGGCATCCGAGATGAACACACAGTTCTTAGATGAAGAAATACGAATGGCAAATAAATACATGAAAAAATGTTCATCATCATTGGTCATTAGAGAAATGAAAATTAAAACCACACTGAGATACTGTCTCACTCCAGAAAGAATGGCCAGGATCAACAAAACTACCAACAACAAATGCTGGAGAGGCTGTGGGGAAAAAGGAACTCTTCTGCACTGTTGGTGGGAGTGTAGACTGGTGCAACCACTGTGGCAGTCAATCTGGAGATTCTTCAAAAAGCTGGGGTTGGAGGTCCCTTTGGACCCAGCTATTCCACTCTTAGGCATATTCCCAGAAGATCTGAAAACATCTTACCACAGTGATATATGTGCACTCATGTTTATAGTGGCACAATTTGTAAGAGCCTGATCTTAGAAACAGCCTAAGTGCCCATCAGCCAAGGAATGGATAAAAAAAATTGTGATACTTTTATACAATGGAGTACTACTCAGCTATAAAGAATGGTCACATTGAGATATTTATAAATAAATGGATGCATCTTGAATCTATACTCATAAGTGAAATAAATCAAACTCACATGTGTAAATACTGGGTAGTCTCCCTAGTGTAAGAAATGGTAAGAGTACAGAAGATTTTATGGAAATCATGGTTCACCATTATACTGCTTTGAAGTCTTATGTTTTCATTCATTGGTTGGAATGGTTTTATTCTGTTTTGTTTGATCTTATTATGTGTGATGGTATGAACAGTTACTTTGAAGAAAACAAGACAATATGGCAGCCATTGTTGATTTAATATCATCTTGCTCTGAAGTCCTACCATGCTCTTATTTTTCTATTACCATTGGTTCTATCACATTGTGTCTTATTGGATTTTAATATGTATGATAGCAAAAACAAAATTTTTATGGGAAATGAGATAATATAGCAGCCATTGTTCATCTTGGTTATTTGGTCCAGAATGCCTTGCAATACTTCCATTCTCTTGAGTTGTTTTATTCTACTTTGTTATGCTTGACATTATTGTGTGTAA
The DNA here is from genome assembly GCA_004027455.1 of Hydrochoerus hydrochaeris. Taxonomy (NCBI): domain Eukaryota; kingdom Metazoa; phylum Chordata; class Mammalia; order Rodentia; family Hydrochaeridae; genus Hydrochoerus; species Hydrochoerus hydrochaeris. Next base: position 142,666 of record PVLA01003793.1, on the reverse strand, counting down.
AGCTAAGCTCAGCTATTTCATAGAAAGAGACATTATGGTAGCTACTGTTAATATCCAATTGTCTTGTTGTTAAGTGCTGTGTTGGTTACATTGTTCTTATCTGCTTAAATCTGTCCTTTTGTTTTATTCTCTTTAAAATAAAAAAAAAGAATCAAGAATGCTCTAAACCAAGTTCTTGTTTTTTAATTACAACGTTCTACTGTTTGTAATGTAATGTAAAAGTAGATGAGAAGAAAAAGTGGCCCCTCTCTGTAGCAACCGAAAGCACCATCATGGCAAAGCTGAAGGGCGGTACAGATGCGTGTGTTTGTAGGGGAGTGTTATGGATGAGCTTTGAATCCATGTAAATTAAAAGAACCAAGAAGAAATAAACATGAAGACATCATTAAGTATACACTGGATCTCTCGCATAAAGCACTGTGAATCCTCCACTGTTGAGAAAAACGCACTTTTGTGGTTGTCCAAGATGATTTCCAACTAAGTTTCTTTCTCTTGTTGATATTTTAGGAACTTCTATCCTAGAGAGGCGGGCAGGAGTCCCGGCAATTACGGTTCCCTACCCTGTCTTGGCTGTTGTTCAGTCACTGCTCTGATGAGAACAGGTGACATGAGTGACCCAACTCTACGTCTCTGTTCTGGGTCTAACAGTAGTGACTCGGTGACAGTTTTCTCAGGGGAATATGATGTTATGATGTGGGAGGACTAAGTAGTAGTAGAATTAAATCAGCAGGCCTCCTAGGAGAGAATAAAATGGAAAACAGGTAAATCTGCTCATTATATACCCTCTCAGGGTATATAGTCAGTTTGGGGTGTTTTGGCAGCTGACAATGACACTATATCCTCAAGAACTGTTATAAATGCTTTTTAAAACTCTTATGTTTGTGTATCAAATGAATAAATGAATTTTATACTGATCATGAGCCTCTCAAAATCAAACTATTATTTGTGACATATTCTCAGAATCATCGTTATCTTTTAGTATACACTTGGAAACTTTCTTAAAGGTGTTCCTTATTGCATCCACCAAATGATAAGTTTGATGAAAAGAAGCACAGTAGCAACGACACAACCTTACCCGGGAGTCTTTTCCATCCTCCAGTGTAGCTGTCTGTGTAAGGAAGTAGTGTGCCACCAGGGCTTGTAAAAGTGCTGCTTATCACTGGAATGAAGCATAGATTGAAACACCCACTGTTTGGAACACCTGATAGATTTTAGAAGCTGGAAAAGCTAAGATTGAGGATCACTAGATTAAAAATGATAAAATTTTTAATGCTCCATTTATCCTTGTACTTACAGAATCTTTCTAGAATTCCAGACTTTAATTTGAAAGATACTGCAGTGCATACCATAGGCCCTTAGCCTGGTGTTGCATGGGTGATACTGACCATGGCTAAACCCGTTCGTGACTCTGAGCAGTGAGGCTCTAGAGCAGAGAAGACTCTCTGGGGACAACAGACGGAATGTTTTTAAGAAACAACGAAGGTGGAAAAGACTGACCAGGAAAGAAATCCTGAGAAGCTGAGAAGACCAGAGCCTGAAAAGACTATCCTAGAGCTCAAATGGAGAAAGAGGGCAAAGATACAGATAACCAGAGTGGATCCAAGTGGAGATGGATTACACAGGGCCCTGCAACCCTCAGGTGTAAGAACAGTAAAGGGTTTGACTCTGTATCTTAAACCTCACAGTGTGGTTGGCAAAATAATTAATGAAATCAAGAAAGCAATGTAGTACCGTATCTTCCAATTATCTCAATTCTATACTCTGGAATCTATCAGCAAAAAGGAGACTATTTATTAGGGAAATCGCTATCGGTAAAAGTTGGGAGGAAAACAAGCAACTACTTATTATTTACTTCTTTGCTTTCCTACACTTGGTTTTAACATTTCCTCTCAAAAACACTTGGATTAGGACAATGATTTTTCCTCCTATGGAGAAGCCTTCTAGACCAAGTAGGGTGGAGGGCAAAACCAAACTTGATTAGACATTTGCCAAAGTTCAGCCTCCAGTGGAGAAAAGAATTGCTTATACAGTCCTGACAGTACAGAGACTGTCCGTGTCTCAGAAAAGCTTTCCCGATTATATTAGCTTGTGGTGAATATTTAGTCTTTACTTCCTGTTCCTTTTATTTTTGTACTAAATTATATGGATTCTTATTTCTAACTTCTCTAATCTGATGTTTTATTTCCAAGGGAATTGTGAACCAGATAGTGTGTATGATAGTCAATCTGCCCCGTGTAGCAAGGTCCTGAGTTTGATTTCTAATACCAAATCAAACCAAACCCAACCAACCAACAAACAAAGAAACAAAATATGTTGTGGTGCTGAATTATGGGCAAATTATGCTTAAGTGTGTCCAGGACAAAATACAAAAGCATTATCTTCACCTAATACTCCAACGTAAATGGAAACCACAGCTTTCTATTCCCTTAGAATAATAAAAGCACGTCACTTTCTGTGGTGATGTCACTACAGAAATGATAACTATGTGAGGTAAGGCGTTTGTCAATCAGCTAGATTTAACTTTCCCATAATGTACATATATTTCAAAGCATCATGTCATACATGATAAAATGTAAAATGTTATCTGTTAATTTAAAAATATATAAAAATGATACTGTCAACAACTGGGATTATGTCCATCTTCCTAGACAAGTTCTCCAGCTATAAAAATATAACACATAAATTTAATGCATTTTATAGATTGTCTTAAGCAGGAAATAACTACTATCCAGTTATCTGTGCATGAATTACTAATCAGTGTTTTTAACTCTGATTATGCTTATTGTTTTCTCTTTGGCTGTGAATTTATATTACATTGGTAGTTTAAGTATTCAGTTTTCTAGATAATCTTGTTTCTTGCTTAAATTTTTCAAATGGGTAAAATCAGAATATGTATGTAAATATTTTCACTAATTTTGCAAGCAGAGCTAAGTTGGAGGTCCTAATGCAGGATGGACCTATAGACCCTCTTTTGCTTGGGAAGGTCATTATTTTGGATGGAGCTTGCAGCATCCTCCAAGTTGCACATGGCATGGTAAGGGAGCACGGAGACACTAAGCCAGCCAGCCAGCCAGTCAGTCATTGAGTAAATAGCTAGATGGCCCCTGACAATTAATGTATTAGCAAATATTATAGTCAGTTTTCATATCTATTGCTCTTAATGTCTATACCTGTAAAATTAACTCGTGGGCACTTCAGCTGTAAATTGATCACTCTCACTATCTTCAGAGAAGCAACTATCTGCTATTGTGTAGAGAGGGTGTTATGATTGATTAGACTAGAAATTAATGCATTTCAAAAGACACAAGAGAAGTGATTCTTTCCACTTTCATACACGGTATCTCATTTAATTCCTCACGAGGGTCCTTCTGGGAAGAAGTAGTATCATATATATGAGTAAACAGGATCAAGGATGCAAAGCAATGTAAACAATGTAATATACCCACTAAGTAGCAGAATATATCGAATTCTAGAGTGCATATCCATCATACCACCTTGCATTAGCCTTTCCAAAAATGTTTGCACAGTCGATACATGAAATTTAAATTTGAGAGGAAATAGCCTCATAGAAAGCAAGATGAAAATTTATTCTCATTCTAAAGATGATCAGAAAAAGAGATTTTAAAACATTATTTTGGAACAAATATTACTTTAATAATAGTAATTCTTTTGCAGTGAAAAAAATTTTTTATGTAAAATGTTTTTTCCTTTTAAAAACAAAAATGATATTTTGGCAACAAAATTATAAGAGATATTGACAAGCTGTCCTTTTGGTGCCTGTGTATCTTATTTAAAAAGGAAGACAAGTACTTAGAAGGAGAATAAAAAGGATTAAGATATGTTAACTACATGTACCTACTCCTTAAGATGAATATAAACATATATTATAAACATGTACTAATAAAATATTTTTCAAAAAGTGGTACAGTAAAAATGGATCTTATTTTGTAAAATCAAAATCATATAATATTTGGTCTCAAATGTCCCTCTGAATCAGTGAAGGCATGGTACATGATTCACTGGTTCTGCCAAATTGTCTATATTTTACATTAAAGGAGAGTTTGTGATGTGTAAAAAAGTAAAAATCAAAATACAAGGAACATACTTGATAGCAAAAAACCCCCCAAATATCTTGATTAAAATGATAGGCAAATGATCTGGATAGACAGTTTGCAGAAAAAAAAAATACAAATGGCCAAGAAGTATGTGAAAAAGACACTCAGCATCACCTAAACAGCAGGGAAATGCAATCAAACCTACAAAGAGCAACCACCCTTCACCTGTTAGAATTGCTGTTATAAAGTCAAATTTAAGAATTGGTCAGAATGTAGAATGAAGGAAACCCTTGTACTGTTGATAAGACATAAAGCTGTACAAGCATTATGCAAGCTAGTATAAAGGTTTCTCACAATAACAAAAGTAAAGCTGTGGTATGACCCAGCAGTCCCACTCCTGGGTATACTATATATCCAGAAGAAATGAAGTCCCAATGCTTAAGAGAGGTCTGTGTTCCCACATTCACTGCAGCACTGTTCACCAGAGCCTAGGTAGGGAAATCAACCTAAGTATCATCAATAGCTGTATGATGACAGAAAATGTGGCAGAGCCTTATATAGTATCGATTGTGAGAAAGATTGCAGTGCCTTTTAATTTTTTTATTTTATGAAAGATGAAAACAAAATTTCATAACAAAATAATAGAATAACAATAGCTAATATACTGTATATCATTACCTTCAAACTAGTTGCACAATATTTTAATGAAGTTTATTAATATAAAATTGGTTTGAAACTTAGCCTTTTAAATCTATAAAGAGGATCTACTTAATAATTATAAAATAATAGTAGTAATTATATATTATTAATATACAATAATACAGAAAAGACTATTTTTAATGATGTTAAAAGCTGAATTATATACCATATGAACAATTTTAAACAACTAAATCATAGAAAATAATAAATAATTAAATGGCAGTCTTTTATTTTCAGTGTCTTTCTTGGGAAAAATTGGACTCACTGAAAAATAAATTTCATTTTTATTTTTATGTATCTTCTTAAATAATCTGAATTATCTTCAAGTTTGTTTAAATTCATTTTAAATTTCACATAATCTATTTCATAACTTTACATGTATTTAGTTCCTGATATTTTCTAACAAAGTCTTAGAAGAAAATAATATGCTCTCGTAAGTCACGCAGAGTACTGAAGAGTTCTGGATTGGAAGAAATGTGATTTCTGATCATGGCTGACCAAGTGAATGAACTTACTCAAATCACTTTCTTGGTGGGTAAAACCAAGATGTCAGCATCTACTCATTTTAAAGAACTGCTGTATGGGAAACATTCTTTATTCTTCCAGCACTTGTTAATACTTCACGGTTTCTACTTACAGAGATGTGAAGACCAACACAATATAGTTTCTTCCCTTCAGAAACACAGAGGAGGGACATGTAATAAAAACAGAAATTTGAGCTGAATTTACAGAATGCTTCTGCAAGGAAGAAATCCTAAATAAATTGGAATTAGTAAAGAGAGTACAAGAGAAAAAAAGAAGAGCATTCTGGGTAGAGAGAACTGCCTTTTACAAAGGCAGCGAGTGTGGAGAAAGAAGGGAGGAGGGGACCTGTCAGTCATTCAGGGGCAAAGTCAAAGAAAAGGGTGGAAAGGTAGACAGAATCTGGATTATTAAAAGTAACATGCCACGCTGTGGATTTTCATTTTAACTGCAAAGCTATGAGAAGAGTTGAGGACCAATGGAGGATTATGAAAAGGGGATATATGGTTTTAGAATTTTTTTGAAGGCCACATAGATAATGGGTCAAAGGATGGAAAACTAATTCAGAATCCATGGTATTAGCTTAGGTGAGAAATCGCAAAGATCTAAACTAAGAGAGGCACAGCAAGAAGAAGAAAGAATGACCATGAAGCGGCATGGAGATAGAACTGACAGTCTCATGTTTGACTGGAGACATACAAGAGAAGGGGAAACAAGGGTTAATAAAAGGATAAACAGTGCACTTCTTATCTACAAGATAAGGAAGAAAGAAGATAAGATAGGTTTCTGGAGCTAGACAAGTTCAATTTTAAATATGCTGATCTCATTATGACTGTGGGACATCCTGTAGTGGTGATGTACAAGGCAACTGGATAGATAACATTTCACCTGACAATACTATGCACTATTCAAAGGTACATAACATTACTTTAAGTTTGTATTTTCAGTATGGGAATCAATTCTTGAAGGGCCATTAGATAAATTATTATAGTACACATGGTCTGCTCAGCAGTATTTCACTTCTTTATTGGATTTGCTTGTTTAATGGAAATTATGCATTTACCCACAGAATCATTTCTATTAAGTTATCTCTAATGGTTTGTAGCTTCTTATGTCCATGTGGCTGGCATCTGGACTGGATTGAAGAGCGCTACCAAGCAGATGCAGACAGAAGACAGTATTCTGAAACCCTTCTTCCCTCCAACCTCACTGCCTATCACATTTTCCTATATGCATTCTTACTTCCAGCTGCCATGGGGTCATCTAGTCTTAGCTTAAATCAAATGGCCTCTGGCTCCAAGTCCCATGATGAAAAAAAATTTATGGAGTTTTGGACACATTACAAGTTTTACAGCTTTACAGCTGAAATCCTTCAGGTTTTCCTGACCTACTGAAGGAAAAAAATATGTTTTATTTTATTGTGATTCCCAAATGTTCTCCCAGTGTGTGCATTTTTCCAATAGAATGTGCTGGTTGCTTCCAGCAATGTGTTTTATATTAACTCAAAGAGTAGGGAAGCTCTGATAGAAGGAAACAAGTTAGTTTTGTTGCCAGTAAAAGACAAAATAGAACTTGCCAATAAAAGTGTGCTTGTTGACAAAGTCTATGGATTGTTTGTGTTTCTTTTTTACTGGGTATACCCTATTTAAGTCAATGACTATCATAATTGAGTACCATGTTGGCTTTTTAGGTGGAGTTTATATATACATATCTTCCCACTGTGTGTTTGTGTGTATATGTATATTTCTATCCTATGTTCTGATAAAGTTCAAGATGTAGTTAGTTGAGCACCTTAGAATTAAACATTTCTTGGATAATGAACAGCTTTACCAAGCATATGCTGTATGGCTTAGATATAGGATGTTCCCCAAAGTCTCATGTGCTCAGAAACGGGACTTTTGGAAGGTGATTGGATAATGAAGGCTTTAATTTGATTAGCAGGTTAGCCCACTAGTAATATCATTCAGTGACATTACAGGCAGTCAGTAAAAAATGAGGGTGTGAGCCTAGTTGAACAGACTAGATCATGGGGGCATGACCTTGGAGCCTAAGTCTTGTCTTTGTCCCTTCTTTGAAGGCCTTCCCATTTTTCTGTTTCTTGGCTGTGCCATGCTTCTGTTTTGCCACAGGTCTCAAGCAACAGAGATTCCTGACCATAAGCTAAAATCTCTGAGACCTTGAGCCCAAACCTTTCCTGCTTTAAGTTATTTATGTCAAGTATCTTGGTCACAATGACAAAAAGCTAACTAAAACATGCCAAAACTAAATTCTGTCTCTCCTTGGGAGATTCTAAATGCCATCATGTTGATGTAGCCTGAATATAAGATACTTAAATGAGCTCACCTTGATAATAAAATCTGCTGTCAGTGGTCCAGTCATTCTCAATATCTCTTTGTCTGGAAATTTCTGGAAGTCCACACTAGAATTATCCACAAGAAAGTTGCCCGTAGAGCTGAGACTGTTTTCACCTTTACCCCCCTGGAGGGTTTTGGTTTCCAGATCTATATATTCAAAAATATAAAGAGGAGAGAAAGATGTTCCCAGGGCTACCATAGATCATATGCAAGTACAGTTTATGCAATGAAGTAAAGAGGTGTGTAAAGGAGAAGCATCATTCTTTATACAGTTGACAAATTTGATATAGTGATATAACAAAAACATATAGGCATTGGTGGAGTTTATGATACAAATGAAATTATTTTAAAACTCATCAGCCAAAGCATTCAAAGAGCCCCACCCACAGTCTCTGGCTTCCCAGATGAACTCACGTGTGTGCCCCACTTTACTATAACACCATTCCTTTAGCTAAACTATTTTCCAAACATAATATCTGGATTTCCATCTTAATGGCCATCAGCCTAGGATACTTTTCAGTTTTCTCTTGTTGCTTTATGAGATCCAGTGCATTACTGAGTTGCATCCGTACATGTGTAATAATATTCATGTATTAACTTTAAAAAAATACTTTTGGGTTGTTCACTACATATATGGTATCACTAAAAAAACTGTATTGGCTTTCGGACAAGGGCAACCATATTTAGGGCTTCTTTTTAATATCATTTTGATACTTCAGTTTTATGTGTAGATGTGATAGTTCATCAGTGCTAAAGACAGAAAGAAGAATTTGGTTGCAGGAGCATTCAAATCTGAATTTGGCCAATGACATTGTCTATGAAGCATCTTTTGTTGTAGGAAGTCAGAGTGTGTTGGAGATGGTGGTGACTATGGTGTGTAAGTCAGAGAACAACGAGTTGTCATGTGATTTAGAATAACTGCCTGTTGCATGAAGAAAGATGGATGGACAGCAGCCCTAGGTCTTGGTAGCAATTCTTGAGCAGAAAGATCAAGTGCTTGTGAATGGTTCTGAGTTTCTTACTCCTGCTTTAATCAGAATAGCTTGACTCAGATATTTTATAGATTAGTGTTTGGGTCAACAACCATATTAAGGTCTCTAGAGGTAATAAAGTATCAAGACATTTGTACTGTATTTCCTTAGAGGTGTTCTACTTTGAGTTCTATACCATCAGGAATACTAACAGTTGGAAAATGTTGGTGCTCAATAAAATACACAGAGACTCTTAGATGAAGCCTCTAGAGCCATGCTGGTGAGCATGTCAGGCTTTATGACCTCTCTGGGCAGAGAAGACTCTCCAGGAGAGCACAGAGCATATGGAGGGAACACTGGAGCTGGGAAATCAGTTATTGTAAACAGGAGGAAAGCAACAGTGCTGAGCCTCCACCAAACAGTTTTCACTCCCCAAGCTGCCTTGCATGCAGTTGTAGAAATATTTCCAGGACATGGATTAACTTAATCTTTGAAAAATCCTGGGGGTCTAGGCCTGGATCTGAGCATCTGATTAAATTTTATCCAGAACCCTCCCAGCTGTCTTTCTCAAGGTACTTCTAATTAAAGATGAGCTGGCTCAATCAGAGTGCCTGATCTGGCTATGATTTGGTCCAACTATTTAGTCAGTCTTAAGCTGAACCAATTTCTGGGAATGAAAGGCAAAAGAGCTACAGCAGAAACAGGGCATTATTTACTCCCACATTTTTTTTGCTGAATTACACGCCAAACACAACACAACACATCACAACAAAACAAACAAAATGTTTTCTAAATACATATATGCTGCCCACAGCTCACTGACAGTGGGGAAAAAAATCCAGACTTTATATTGCTTTTCATCATTTAAGATTATCATTTGTTGCTCTACCTACCCATCAAGCTGTTGGGACAGTTAAACCAAACAAGGTTTGGTTCAGTCTCTTACTGATCACATAATTAGCAGCTATGGGAGACTAATATACTTAGGAAAATAAACTTTTAAATCTTCTGATTTGGGGATGGTCTTGGCATGAATATTTTATTTCAGTGCCTCTCAGTGCTCACAAAAATACTATTTTTGAGTAGACTTGTTTCACTAGCAGTCAGCATTGTGCAAATTTCAAGGGAAAAAACAAATCCTTTACATGGTAGTGGTATGCACTCATATATTGTCTTTTGATAAGTGAATACTTATTTATGTTCAGGATTCAAAAAGAATTTGGGTCCAGTAAGGTGACTTATAGTGAGTTTTGGTTTTGTTTAAACTGTACCCTATTTATTCTTTTATTTCACACGACTCTTTACATCCTACCTTGTTAGTGGAATATATTTATTTTTATTTTTAGAAAGACTATATATTTATTTTTATAAAAGCAACATTTTCACACGTTGTAATTTTCCTTTCCCTTGTTTATCTTGCTAGCATGATTTCACTTATAAACCAATTGCCAAAAAAAAAAAAAAAAAGTTGCCACCTAATCAGTTTCACAGGCATGTGAGTGGGAGAGGAGGAGAAAAGATAATACATGACCTTGTGGGAATACAGGGACCTTCAGACTGGAGGAGACGAGAAATGCTCAAGGGATTAGCTGAAGTAGAGACTTTCAGTGAACCTTTCATAGAATTGCTAGAATACTCCCATCTCTGTTTATACCCTGCAATTTTCTCATTAGGGTTTAGGTTTATATTTAAATAGCACAAAACAACAATAAAAATACCATAGCTGTTTATTACTGCCACAGCATTACGGAAGATCAGTCCTCATACAGCACCCAAGCTACCATTTGATCTTTGGGTTCCTAAAACTTGCTAATCTATGAGATTAGGAAGTAAAAGCAAAAGAATGCAGGAGAAAAAGGAAATATTAGAAAGAGGAAAAAGAAAAGGAAAAGACAAAGAGATTGGAGAGAAACGAGATAATGAAAAATACTGTTCACCAAAGTGTAAGCATATGCGTAACCCACGAACAACCCATTGGGACCATGACTGTGGTTAGAGATAATTACTACAGAAGTCCCCGAAAGATAAACAGAGCACTCAGGGTACCGTATTATGATAGAGTGGAGATTTGTGTTCTTGTGCTTTAACCCATTCTGGGAACAAAAATAAATAACAATGGATAACATTTCCCACCCCCTCTCCCCAAAATAAAAAAAAACCCACACAACTGAGTTTACTCACACAAGTGGTCAGGTCCTTTTAAGACAAGCCGAATATGTCTACTTCCGTATGGGATGGCAACCACAGTATCATCCACTAGCAAGAAAGAAAGCAGCCTTAGAAACACATAATTTGACACGAAGTTATCAATTACCTCCAACTTAAAGGTAGCAACTTAATGTACCTCAAAAGCTGACAATTATTTTTTGTGCATGTTTAAAATGGGAAAGCCAATGTTTGAAATGGGAAAGCAAATTAAAATTTCTACCTCCCTCGGCATTGGTTAACGTAGGAAGATTTGGCCTTTGTAAGAAAACACGAATTTTGATATGTTGAAAATACATTGGCAAGTTTTCCTTTTTGATTTTAAAGCGGTTTTATGTCATCAAATTTCCTGGAATTAGAGCATTTGCATTGAATTAAAACATAAAAATAAGTTCTAACGTTCAAAGGATGAATTTATTACATCAGAACTTGGACTTTTCCCTGGCATATTATTTTGGATAAAGAGAAAAGATAGGAAGAAGGGAAATACATTTGTTTGTATGCTCTAAACTCCTAGAGGACAGAAAGCCTGTCTGTAGCTCTCTACATTATGAGTGACCCATATAGGATTATAATATTTTCAAACAGTTCTTTTTTGAAGCTTCTTTTAGAAAATTGTCTAAATCACAGATCATTTTATCACATTTTTTTACAATTTTTACTTTTCATTAGTACATGTTTGCAGTACCTAATAATTACATTAGTTGGGGTACCTAAACACATCTTAATTCTTTTTTCCTTCCCTCCACCATCTCTCAGCTCCCATCTCATCTCATCTCATTTGCGAAAGATCTACCTCTCTATTTCCTTTTATTTTGTTCTTTATTTATATTTTGGATTTCTCACATAGGAGAAATCATATGATATTTAAACCAACTGAGCCTAAGTTTATTAAAAGCATAATTTTGAGAAAAATTAGAAGTAGATTACGAACACCCCAATTACACTACAAGGAATGTCATTAAGAACTCCATTTGTGACGATATCATATATATATATATATATGGTACTGCAGTTTCACTTTCAACAAAATTATACCACTTCTGCATCCACAACCTGTGGCATGGGCAAAGAGGATTTTATGATGAAGAAATGCAGCCTCTAAGAAATGTAATGAGGAATCCAAGCTCAAATGGACAGAAAGGTACCCAAAAAGTGCAAGTTCTTAAAAACTCACCAGCATATGCAAAACCTCTGTGAGATTCTCAGTTTCTAGATCTTTGCAACATTATACATTATCATTCCGTTATTGGAACAACTTATTTTACATAAAAGAACTCCTTAATTACCCAATGTCTCTGAATTTTCACATTACTATCTTGTCTTCTGGGAGAATTTAGTTTAAATAAGTGAATCTCAGATGTTATCTAAGATTCACTGATCTTCAGTTTTCTTGTTCATAAAACAAGGACAGTAACACATAACTTCAGAAAACTGTTGTGGATAGGCATAAATGGATATTGATAAGAGATGCTATTGTTTGGATTTGAACAGTCCCTCCAAAGTGTCCTGTGTTGGAAAGCGCTTGGATCATGGGAGTGCTTTGCTCCTCAGGGGACCGGTGAGCTGATGGGTTCCTAGAAGATGTGCTGTAAGGAAGTGGGGTGTGGTTGGAAAGGTGGGTCACTGGGGATGTTGGAAGGGCACATCTCTCTTTTTGGCCTTTCCTTTGCTCCTTGCTTCCTGGCTGCCACGACATAAAGTTTCTCACTGTGGCAGTCCTTCTTTCATGCCATTTTTGTGTTTGAACTTGCCAACTATGGACCAAAACTTTAAAAACTAAAACAAAATAAACTTCTCTAAATTGTGGATTTCAGGCATTTTATCTCAGCAACACAGAAAGTGACTAAAGCAAATGTATTACCTGAACACAGTAGGTATTTATAAACTGTATTTTCTTCCACTATCACAAATTTCTGAAGAATAGGAACTGAAAAAAATTTTTTATTATTGTTTTTAACACTTCAAGGCCCCTAGCACATTGCCTGGTGATTGAAGAAGGAGAATCAATACATCTTAATTCTTGTCATTAAATGATTACATTTACTGAGTTTTCTACAATCTTTTCTACTCATGCTATAACTTTATAGCTGTTTTTAATGTCATGCATTGTTGAAGAAAAGTCTGAATTTCAGAAAGCTAAGAATTTATGGCATATAAGAAAAACAAAATGTAAGGGGAATAAAGAAAAGGCACACAAGAATATTAAAACGGGGCTCACAGAGCCTTACATGCCTTGCACAAAGCCATGAATTTTTAAGTTGGCAAAAGAAATTCAAAGCAGTTAAAACAATGGGGCTTCCACAAATAGAATGTCTTTGTTTATCCATGGGTCAAATAAAGTGCAAGTAAAAGGGAAGCTTTCTGTTTGGCCACGCAATGCACAGCAGCAGGTTTCTGACCCCCACACAGCTCAGGCGGCCTCCCTCTTGCTTTGTTGAGAACTCTCATTCCACACACTGAATTGTTAACCCTGGCTTCTGGCTGATGAGGTAACATTTGTAATGCTACCAGAAGAAGAGAGAGGAGGAACCTGGAAGCCTACTGGGGGAGGAAGGTAGGGTGGAGAAAGCAGACCAGGCAAAAGCAGAATATCTTCTGATGCCCTTTGCATTTGCCTAGTCAAAGGGAAAAGCGGAACCATTCATGCTAGTGCAAATTAAATGGTTGGCATCACACAATTTACTCTTGTATTATGAAAAGGTCTCATGGACTCTGGGAAGTTCATCAAGAAATCAGTAAATTCATTGCTTTATTCTACAAATAATTTTTAAATATCTCTTCTTTTTGTGCTCCATATGAAGGGCTAGTAATTCAAAGATTACTGACACGTAATCCAGTAGCCTCACAAGATGTTCCCTGGAAAAGGAGCCTAAGAAAAGTCCTACATGCTGTACCTTATGTATGGCAATTCCCAAGACATGTTAGTAGTTTCTTAGGAACACTGAAGAAAAAAACCATTTGACTCTGTTTAACCCAGGGTATACACAATATATCCAGGAAAACTTTTTCTCATATATCAACTCTTAGTAACACCTGACATATCTCAGACCATCATTTAAGAAACTGCTTTTCGGGGGCTGGGGACTTAGCTCAGTGGTGTAAGTGCCTGTCTGGCAAGGTCCTGAGTTTGATCCTCAGAACAAAACAAACAAACAAACAAACAAACAAAAAACTGCTTTTCATTCAACAAAAAGCAAACTAGGAAAACATTAAACATTTCATCTGCCACACATTGATAAAAATAACTCTAAGTTATATATCTGTAAAAGTTTATTCCATTTTCTGATAAATTCTTAGTGATTTGAGACAGGTGGGGATTCTTTTACTATGCATCCAGTACAGTGCAGTGTACAGAGGTGTTTTAGGGAACTCTGAGTATGTGAGCAGTCTGGTACCTTGCAATGTGCCTGTTCACAGAGGAATGCAGCTGGTGTGACTGGTGACCACATACTCTCTCACTGTGCCATGCAATCCTCTGGGTGTCCCTTATTACAAAAGTACATTGTTCTACAGCTGCCCTAGTCTTTTCTGGAAATGTTGACAGAACCATGATGGCAGCCTTTAAGACATACTTCTATGTTACTAACTGACAATTCTAAAAGGCCTGCTTTAAAACGTAGATAACCTCTCTCCTAGTTAAATAAACAAGGTTTTTATTGGGATCATATATTCTCTCATTTACACATATGAGTTACAAATGGCCTTTCTCAAGAAAAATATGAAGGATTGTACTTAAAAGATTTTCTCGTAAAAATCCACAAAATATGTATATTCTATACCCCTCTATATTTTATATTAAATTTTAAAATCTTGCCATTTGTAGCTGCTCTGTATAACTTACTGGTATGTCAGAGAAAAGTGATAATGCAAATAATTTGAAAATTTAGGATGTCCTATTCTGATATCGGAGTTTTTCTTATTTTCAGATCTGTTGATAATTGCATGATTTTAAGGAATTTTCCCTCTGAACCTATAGGACTAGTATTTTGTTTCAATTATTTTAAATGAAAGGGTCATTATTGTTAACAAAACTGGCTCTGTATAAATAAAAATTTGCCAATATTGAAGAAATTTTAATGGTATATTTTAAATCTTCATGCCAATTTTATTCCCCTTAAACTATTTCATCTTCATATCTAATTGGTTAGAAAATCCTATTGTCCAAATACCCGATCTCTTTGATTCTAAGTAGAATAACTTTTAATACTTTAATATGTATAAAATCAGAATAAATCTTACAGTTATTACTGTGCTAAAGTCTCTCTCACACAGGCTATAATCTTGCCACAGCTATCTTTGCCCACATTGGTGCCAGCATCAAATTGGAAAAATGCATGTTAGTGGCTTGGAAGAAAATTCCAAAATCAGAGTGGAACATACTCATTTAACTCCTAGGAATCAAATGATTGTTGGGGTTGTGGGGGAGATGAGGAATCAGAGATGTTCAACAACATTCCCATAGAGGAATCCAAAGCTGTTTAGCACCACAGAATTGCAAATGTGAACTGAGAGGTCAGCACCAAGACTTCTGCTTCTTGCCTAAATGTAGTAATATGACTTGCATTTACAGTATTCCTGCAATAGCCAAAATGTGAAAAAATAGAATAAAACTATGGTTTTTAAGATATTGAATATCAGGCAAAGAAGTACAGCAATTCTTGAGAGTCAGGAGACAAGGTGAGCTCAGTATCGCCCTAGAGAGAAATACAGTTTTGAGAGAGTTTCTTGGCAGTTGCTATGGAAAGGAAAACTCTTGTGGCAATTGGGAGATTCTCTGAATTGAAGTGACAAAGCTTAGAGCCCAGGGAATCAAAGCAGTTAGAATTTGTGAGGCAAAATACCAGAAAAAGAGGGAGAGCTATACACAAACATGTATCTCTAGAAACCTGAGATGATCCTTTTTAAATATTCAGCAGCATAGTGATCAATACCAGAGGGTGAGGAAACTATTTTAGGCTGTGGGAAAGGACAACACTGAGAATTACAAGGAAGAGTTTATGCTGTTCATTCAAGGCTGAGAATAGTGTCTTATCTCACCAGCTAGGCTGGAAAACTTTATGATTCATGGAATATTGAGTATTTAGAAGGGCCTTGCCTCAGTGAAAGGACACAATTAACTCTGTGTGAAACATCAATTTAATTGTAACTTTCAAGTTTTAAGACCCCAAAAAGACCAAAATGAGTTCAAGTAACTTAACTGCTCCTAGAATAAAGCTGAAGAATATTTACAGGAATACAAAAAATATCTAAGACTCAAAAAAGTAAAACTTTCAATGAGTGGCATCCAGCCAAAACTTACCAAGCACATAAAGAAACCAAAAAATATGACCCGGACAGAAATGAAGCCCATTAATCAAAACACAGAATAAATATTAAAATAGTTACTATTAACTGTATTTTATATGTTTAAAAAGTTAGGTACTATTAAGAAAATTTCAGGGCCACAATATTTCACTAGTGAATACTACCGAGCATTTTTAAAAAGAAATAATTTCAAACCTCTATACTGTTTTCAAGTAAATAGTAGGTGAAAATAGTTTTCCAACTAATCATATGATGCCATCATTATTATACTGGTGCAAAAACTGAACAAAAGACAACAGCAAAATAAAAGATAAAAGAAAATAATACTACAGATAAGTGTGTCTTTTGAAAAAAGTTGTAAAACACTTCAAAAAAATTCTGACAAATCTATATAAACAATGGCCATGACTAAGTAGTGCTTATCTTTGGGTCAGTTTATCACCAAGATCAAGAAGGGTTTATTCCAGGAATAAAAGGTTGCTACTTTACTTGGAAATCAATTAATGCAGTCCATCACATTAAAAGGCTAAAGAATAAGAACCACATGATCATATCAATTGAAGCAGAAATAAAATTGAATAAAATTCAGTATGCATTCATGATAAAAATTCTTAATAAACTAGGAAAAGGAGGGAACTTCCTCTGTTTGATAAAGAGCATTTATAAAAACTTACGTCTATCACAATTCTCACTGGTCACAAATGAAATGCTTTCTTCTTAAAATTGTGAATAGCATAATGAATGAACATATTCATCACTTTTACTGACTATTCAATTGGTTGCCCTCGCTAATACAATAAGGCCAGAAAAAGAAACAAGCAGCTAATAATATGAAAAGAAAGGAAAATAATCCTTATTTGTATGCAACATGATTATGTAGAAAATTCCTACAATCTACCAACAATTTCTCAGAAAATTAGTTTTATCAAGTTTACAAGACACATAGCCAGTACACAAAAATCAATTATGTTTCTATAAATTAGCCATATACAATAGGAAATTGAAACAAAGAATACAATGTCATTTGTAGTAGCTTAGAAATATGAGTCTTAAATCTAACTAAAATGTATAGGATCTGTATGCTATCGTATGAAATGATAAAATAAATCAAAGACAGAAGGAAAGTGCTTTAAAGGGCATAACTATATGTATAAGTGCATAAGATAGATGACCATATTACTAAATTTTTGTTGGATCATTGAACGGAATGGTTTGCACTGTCAATGTCTGAGTGTCTGTCTACTTTTTATGCTTTGATTTTATAACTTCAACAACTCTTTCTAAGATGACAATATGTAATGGATCAACTAATGACTCCTTGGTGTTAATTTTTTTGTTGAATTCAGTATTATTCTACCCTTCTTTTCAATTTTGTTTTTTTCTTTCTTTAAATAAAAAAAGAAATCAAAGACCTAAATAAATGGAGAAATATGAAGTTCTCACAGACTAAACAACTTAGTATTGTAAAGATGTCAATTAATTCTCTCCTGTCAAATTCATATGGAGAATTAACATAATTCTAATCAAAATTCTGGAAGCAATTGTCCTTGTAGATATTTGCAAATAGATTGTAAAATGTGTATGGCATGGAAAAGAAGCAGAATATCCAAAAATGAGTTTGAAATAAGGAATAAAATTGTAGGACTCATACTACATGATTTTAAAATTTGCTTTAAGCTATAGTTACCAAGATGATATGGTATTGGTGAAAGGATAAATATGTAGATCAGAATGGAAAATAAACAAATAAGACACACAAAAATGGCCAATGGAGTTTTGTCAAATATTTAATTCAGGAGAGAAAATGTCTTTTTAACTAATGGTGCTGGAAGAATTAAGCATATGTGAAAAAAAAACTAAATATAACCTTATACATTATAGAAAAGAACTGAAATGAGGTTATAGCTCTAAAGGTTAAAATGTTAAATATTTTTGAAAAAATAAAAGAAAATATTCATGACCTGCAGTTAGGCAAGAGGTTCTTAGACATGACATTTAACACATAATTCATGAAAGAGGAAAACTGAGAATTTGGTCTTCATTTAAATGAAAAGCTGCTACTCTGTGAAAGATAAAATTAAATGATTTTGAAAGAAAGGTACTCTGAGAGAATATACACTATATGTACTTATATAGTAAATTAACACTATACCAAAGAGTAAATAAACAGAATGAGATACCATTCAACCTGCCAAAGATATCCATGACACAATGAATGTGTTATGCTAAATGGTAAAGGAGAATTAAGGTTATTGATGGAATTAACATTGATAATGAACTGATCTTAAATAAGTTATACTTGGTTATCTCAACAAAATCACAAACATACATAGAAATAGAACAAGGAAGCAGGAAAAAAGATATTAAAATCAGAGAGAGAACTTAAGGTGCTGTGTTGCTGGCTTCAAATGTGCCAAGGAATGCATATGGCCTACAGAAAATGGGAAATCAAAATAGAAGAAAAATAGATTTTCCCAAAGGCTTCTAAATGGACCTGCTAATAGCTTGATTTTATTGCAATGAAACTTGTTTTGCATTCTGACTCTTCAGAATATAAAATATTAAATTTGTCTTGCTTTAAGTCACCCAAGTCTGTGCTAAACTGTTATAGCAGCAGGTGCAAACTAGTACATCATGACAAGATTCAACATCATTAGACATTAGGAAAATGCAAATCAAAATAATGATGAAATATCACTGCATATCAATTAGAATGGATAAAACTAAAAAATAGTGATAATATTGAGTAACAATAAAAATAGAGAGCAAATGAATCTCATGCATTGCTGGTAGACATTTTAAAAATAGCCACTCTGGAAAACAATCTAGTCATTTCTTAAAATGTTAAATGTACACTTATCATATAACCCAGCCATACTACTTCTAAGAAGTGATGCCAGGAAAATAAAAGCCTATATCCCTACAAAGATGTGTACATGAATGATCATAGCAAGTTTATTTGCAATAGCCATAAAGTGGGAACAACTAAAATGTCTATCAACAGATGAATGAATAAATAATGTGGTCTGTCTAAACAATAGGATTATTACTCAGCAATAAAATGATCTACTGAACTATTGAAATATGCTACAACATTAATGAACCTCAACTATGCCGTGTGAAAGAAGCCAGATAGAAAAGAGCACATATTAAATAATTCTATTTATGCCAAACACTAGAAAATTCAATCTCATCTGTAGTGACAGCTATAAATCAGGGGTTTCCAGAGGACAGGTAAAAGAACAGGAAGGATGTTATGTTTTGCATCTGGATGTCCCCCTAAAGCCTCATGTAGTCATGGGGTGGGGGAAGATTTTTCAAAGACCTCTTGTTAAACCTGGACCTCTTGTTTTCATGCCCTCTCTTTAGAAAACAGTCACACTGTTTCCAGCTTAGTTCAGCAGGGGGCAGGGTCCTCACTTTGTATGCATCCTCAGCCTATGCAAAAAAAGGGCAAGGAGATGGTATGCATGTAAAAACTAGGAAGCCTGCATACAATATAAGGGAGGAAAAGAGGCTTGCTCTCCCCTCTTTGTCCTTGTTGCTTTTCTGTCTTCTGCTACCATAAATTGTTGCCCCTCTGCCATGCCACCCTGCCTTGGAGCCAGCAGCTTATGGGCTGAAACTTCCACAAACTGTGAGCTAAATAAATCTTTCCTTCCTTAATTTTGGGCATTGGGTATTTTGTTTCAGCAAAGAGAGAAAAGTAACTAAGAGAAAGGATTAGAAGGATTTGAAAAAAAAAGGATTTGAGACAATAAACAGATTTATGATTTTGGTCACATTGATGGTTGCTCTGGTGTATGCATATGTAAAAGTATACCAAACTGTATACTAAATATGTTATTGATTAAAAACCAATTATACTCCAATAAATAGGTGTTTTAGAAAGAGCAAGAAAAAAGAAAGAGATCAGTACTGAAGAATTTCTTTGTATATTCTTTTTAAAATGCTATATCACTAGGGCTTCTAATGATGAAAAGAATCAAAAGTGATTTAAGAGTTTCAGAAACAGTTTGGTTCATCTCTTTATTTTATTTGTTCATATGCACATGAATAATGATTGAAATGTCTAAATCTAAAACAAGCCTTTTAAAAAATATGAAGTAAGAGCCCTAAGTGATCAGACAGTATTGCGTTATGACTTCTTAGTTGCAATGGCAGGGTTTTTCTTTTTGTGCTGTGTAAACTAATGGTGCATCTTTCAATCACCAATGTCATAGACTCAAAGAAGTAACAGTATATCCACAATCAATGCAGTTTTCATACTTCCCACAACTGCTAGTCCAAGTCATGTTCACCTCTAGCCCGGTTGATTACAGTGACTGCTTTTCCTACTTCTATAGTTGTTCCTGCTACAGTCTACACTCAACACAGACAGGGTTAACAAAATAAATTAAACCTGGGCATAGTGGCACAGACCTCTAATTCCAGCACTCTACAAGGCTGAGGCAGGAAGACTGTAAATTTGAGCCCAGCCTGGGCAAATTAACATTGTAATGAGATTCTGCCTCAAAAGGGCTTGGAGGTGACTCAGCTCAAAGGCCTTGGATTCAATATCAAATACTGCACCACCCCTCACAAAGGATGTCAAATCAGGTCATCCCTCTGCTTGAAGTCCTCCAGGACTTCTCTTCTCATTCTAAAATGGGAAGCCCTTACAAAGCTCTACAGTATCCATGTCATTCTTCACCCACCTCATAACCCTTGGCTTTCATCATCTCCTATACCCCTTTTGAATCTCAACTTCACTTTGGTCAGAGTAGCATCTTTGTTCTTAGTGAAATATGTCATGCATGCACATTCCTCAGGATCTTTGCATTTGTTTTTTCTTTCTGGCAGCCTGGAATTCCTTTCTTTTTGCCTTCTGCATTGTGCCTTCTCTTACCACCATCAAATTCTTGCTCAAATACTTTCTCATTATTGAGTCTTTTTTCTTACTAATCTACTAAAATTGTAATTAATTTTCAATCCTCTTAGCTGGCAACAGACCCTCATCTCACATTCTTCTTCCTTGTATTACTTTTTCCATATTTCCTGTCATATGTCACATACACATTTTATTTATCTGTTTATGTGTCTGTCCCTCACGCTGGCATGTGAACCCCATGCAAAAAATGGACTTTTGTTTGTGTTGTTTTGTGCCATGCTTCAAGTACCGAGAATAGTTCCTCAGCACATAGCAGGTACCCAGTTCAGCCCTTGCTACTGAATCAATATATATCTTTGACTGGCTTGTGAGTACAATCTGAAGCATCCAGGCACATGATGATAATTCATTACCATTGTTTTTTCAAAAAATCTCTCAAACATATCTTGTACTTACAATATAGAGAGACCTGTGCTTTATCATAAACACGCTTTGCCTTAAAATCTTTGAATCAGAATGATAACCCAGGAAATTACTAACCATGGCCATTATAAATCAGTATGAGCCATAGTCTGAGAAGTAAGAATATCCTCAGGTAGTAGGAGCATCATTTTATCTTGATAAAAATCAGCTTATTTTGCCCTTGCCATGCGTGGGATGGAGGAAAAGCTTTAGGATACCCAAGTGGTTTCAAAACATACAAAAATATACAAGAGATGTGCAAAGCTGGAGATAACAAGACAGCAAATAGGCTGTCTCTAGTAGACAGTCTTTTTCTTTAAGAGGAAGGGGGAGTTTTGCTGTGTTTTGTTTTATTTTCATGGTCTGAATTTGTAATGGACAATTGTAATGTCTTCATACAAAGATGCTTTCTTTTTATCCACCAGCAAAAAATGGTAACCATTTGATAAATTCCTCTTACTTCTCTTTTTCCTTCTGGCACTTTCTACCATGATCTTTCTCCACTCTTCTGTTTTTTTCTTTGTTCCCATGAGTCTTGATAATATAAGGGGAAAAAAAAACTTTGGATATAAATTTAGCAAGAAAATGAGTTCAATGTGGGGAATCTGAGTGCTAGGAGTTTGAAGTGTGCATGTGGCTGGCTTATGGTTTCTTTTGGCAGAACATGAGGACAGAGCTGGCAAAACTCCTGCAGACCCGCAGGGGTGGAGCACGGCTCACCTGGCCAGTTCTCTGGGCCCACAGAGCAGCCTCATCTCCCCTGCCCGGGGGCTTCCCCTCAGTCTGTAGAGAAGATTCTTCTGGGCTGGAGAAAACATAAGCCAGGTAGTGTGTTCAGCATCTGCTATAGATTGTGGTGAGCTACATGCATGTGTTGGGCTCTAATGGTATAAATCATTTTGTCATGAGGCATCATCAGTGCTAAGGTAAATGAATCAATTGCATTTTGTCATTATGTACAATCGTCAAGTTGTGTATGATATAATTTACCCATTTTCAGTCTTGACTAGTGTGGAGTTCCTTGAGACAGCCAACAGGTCACTGTCTGTTGGAGTTGACTCAGGGGGTAGAAGACTGCTAATTTCAAGGAGCCAGAAAGTCTTGAAGACAAGATGCTTTGCCAGCTCGTGCAGAGATGGACCTTATAAGGAAAACAAGGAAGCTCCCAAGGGGACCATCAGATAGAAGTTAATTATTTAGGCAAACTGTCACCATATCTTGCTTGCCTTGTTACCTAAAACAAACATCTACACTTAGCAAAATGCTATTGCCTTTGTTGTTCCTTGATAAATCTGGAAGTTTGAGTCAGTTTTGGAGCTTCGCTCTAACCTGGTGAAGAGCTGAGGCCCCTTGACAAAGATATTCTCTGTCTCTTGCATCTTGATTTGTCTCTCTAATAGGGTTTGTTGGCCCAAACCTGACAGTTCGGAGCACTTTTCACTGAGGTATTTATTTGCAGGCTTGGAGATAACATATGGCTCTCGGTTTTGCTTCAGTTTGTTCCTTCAAAGCTTTCCCACCTGCGTTCCAGTGATTCAGGACCCAAGAGGGTTGCTGATCATCCCTAACAGGCAGGTGAGAGAAATGTCTCTTGAACCAGTGTGCTAGTTCCTCTACGAGAACACGAAGGTGGGTGACATGAGAATAATGCAAGACCCCCCCGAGGAAACGTGCTCTCAGAGGTCCCCACATCTGTTACTGTATGTAGGCAAGTGCTAGGCTCCTAGATAATTAGAATTGATTTGATTTGGTCACAAACAATTAGATATGTTTTAATCCTTCCAAAATTCCTTAAAGAGTCCTGTAAGAGTGACCTTTTAAATGTAATTTTTCAAATATCCATTTTTTTCTTTTTTTCTTTAGATCAAAAAAGCAAAACAGAAAAAAGGATAGAAATAATACAGAATTTCAAAAAAAAAAAAAAAAACCACCCCAGTAAGATATTGTAATAATGAAAGGGAAAGAAAGTAAAGGATATAGTTGTATGTATGTTTAAGTGTGCAAGACAGATAACCATACTAACATTTTGCTAGTTCATCAAACAGAATAGTTCGTACTGTCATTGATTGTTCACTTTCTATGCTTGAACAACTACTTCTAAGATGACAAAATGTAACTTATCAAATATACAAATTTTTAAATGTAATTAAAAATAATCTCAGGTATTTACAAAAGAATTATGCTTTTTCCTGGTTTCCATCTTCTAACTTCTTTAATTTTTCATCTTATAAAATAAGCTACAACACACAGGAGCAATGAAAAATCTTTTCTGAATAGACTTTATCAATGTCTAACTTACTTCATCTTTCATTCTACCGCCAGAGTCTTATAAATTTTTAAATTTTACAGAATCACATTTTTCACTGCCTCCAGGGATGTTAGAATGAGGACAGGTCCCAAAGCTGGCACTTCCAATTTTTCACGTGCTTAAAAGTTCCCAATCTTTTTCCTGCCCCTAGAGATTTACCCTTATGACAAGTGGCTTTTTCATGACTTCTGTGACATATCAGAACAACTGTATCTGCCTTTCTTTTTGACCTACAACTCCATTTAAAGTCATAAACCTGCCATATGTTAATTGTTTTCCTCCAACTAGTCAACAACTAAAAAGAACAAAACTATACTTAGCAACTTATTCATTGGTATTTCCCAACCCAGGAGAGACAGGGAAAGGGATAATCAAAGATTTATTGAAAAATCCTGTAGTAGTAGAATCTGGAGGCAGTTGGCCAGAAATTTCAACATAATTCTAACAATATATGTCCTTGAGTACAAAAGTTATCTTCTATCTGTAGTGCCTAGAACAGTAGTCAT
Source organism: Hydrochoerus hydrochaeris (assembly GCA_004027455.1). Lineage (NCBI taxonomy): Eukaryota > Metazoa > Chordata > Mammalia > Rodentia > Hydrochaeridae > Hydrochoerus > Hydrochoerus hydrochaeris. The sequence goes on along the minus strand of PVLA01003793.1, from coordinate 118,407 downwards.
TAGAGAAGATAGTATATTATGAAACGGTCTGGGTTAATCTGTGACATGTTATTGGCTTAGGTATCATGGAATTACTGCCATCTACTTAAGATTCAGATGGGTGGGTATCTGAGGTACTCAAGCTTTGTCCATCTATCTGCTTTGAAAAGTTCTACTAAACAGGCAGTCAGCAGGTTACGAGACAATCCAGTGGAACAGGTACATGAATCGACTTTGGACTCAAATCTTGGCCCTACTACTTTATGGCATTGTGACTCTGAATAAGTCACATAGTCTCTTTAGGTCTCAGGTATCTTATCTATAATCAGGAAATTAATCTATTATGCTCACACAGTTGTTATAAAGATGAAATGAGATGATCTTAGGAAGTTCCCAGCACATACAATCACATACAGTCCATGCAGTCTTTAATTCTGGAAGAGCCTGTGCCAGCTCTGACCAAAGGCTACTTTGTCGATGAAGATGAGCATGTGGGAGGAGGACACTTGTGTGAACTTTTACAATCTCCCCACTGTATTTCACTAGGCACCTCTGACTACACAAAAGGCAGGAGTTGGGATGTAGTCTGCCCTCCTGTTGGGCAGTAACACGAATGTTTGCCCACAGAGTCTCTCTAGCTCACTTCTGCCATGCCTCAGAAGGAAAGCCTCCTTCCTTGGAGTGTTAAATGATGACTTGACCTGTCCTACTGAAAAAAACTAATGAGGCAGGAACATGAAACCTTCCACAATTTCAGATTCCTCTCTGCTTTCATGGAGGTGTTATTGCTTGATTTCTTAGAGCAGCCAGAGCTAAGCCAGGGGAGGATAACATGCCAATGAGTACAGAGGTTGCCACATCTCTGTAGTGTCTTACATTTAGTTGCAGAGAGCTGGGATTTATATTGCCCTCGGACCAGCCGGCAGGTGGACCCATCTCCGTTGCAGACCCCACAGTTATCCTCCTTAGCGGTGCTTCCCAGCTGGTGGTCGCAGCCAACAATCTAACGAGAAAGAGAGATGTACAATTCAACTGGGCACCTAACAAGGCAGAAACCCACGGGCCAATCACCACAAATGACCCTCCCTTCATTTCTGAAGGGCATAAAACAGCCTTTCTAGAAGAAGGGATGAGTTAAACTAGAATGTAAATCAAGCTTAGGAGGAAAAAATTCAGCATGAATAAAGATATATTTACAATTCAAATACACAAACAAAAAATATAGAAGAGAGAGAATGGGAGTACAGGAGTAGGAAAGGATGAAGAGAAAGTAAGAGCGAAGATGATCCTCCATTACTGCTGATACAGAATTAATTTCAAAAGAATTCTCAGTATCAATAACTATAATTCACCAAATGACAAAAATACAGCCATGAGGTAATTGTGGCAGAAAGCATCCTATGAATAATCTCCATGTCCTACTTGTTCCTCAGAATATAAGTGGCATAAGGACGCGGGTTTTGTGTATTGCTTTCGTTGATTCCAACACTGTTCACTGAACCGCCTTAATACATGTTTTTCAGAATGATATAATAACAGAAGTATCTCCTTTTCTAGCTGGCATGTCATCTAACAAAAGAGAAATACCATTGGCTAACAGAGACGAGGTTAATGTATGTGCATGCAGAAGGATGAGAGCTGGTAAGGCAGGCAGAAATGATCAGTGTCAAGATCTCGCTGTTTGCCTGGCCCTGTCTGTACCAGATACAATACCAGTCTCTCACTAATGATCCTGTAAGGTATCCCCATTTGATACCTGAGGTCATGAATCTTGTCCAAGGCCACTTAGCCAGACAAGGGATAAAGACAGTACTTATAGTAATACATTTATGCTTGTTCCAACGGGGTTTGACAAAAATCACCATTTACAAAGTAGGTGGGTGAATTGATTCATATCTTTACTCTTTCTTTCCAGTGTTGGAGTTAAAAAAAATCTGAAATATACCATGTTATGCATTTTATAATTTTAGTCTGAATTAATACCAAAAAACTAATTCTACTCTCAAATATTTCAATTACTGTTTTTGACAAAATGAGAGTAAGACTGATATTTGAAGGGGCTTATTTCCAAAAATTCCTCCTGATTCATCCTGCTTTCCAAAATCTTGCCTTTTTTTGTGGATTTATTTCCCTTTTGTATCTCATATAGTAGTAATCATAAAGATGTATTTAGGCAAATGTTTTAAAATACACCTATTGCACTTAGCATTTTGTGATCTCTGTACTCTATTTTTAAAACATTGTAGTATTTATGGTTCCTTTAAAATAGCTTTTAAAATAGATTACAAAGCAACAACTCCTTCAACACACATTTTCTGAAAGGCGGAGATAGCAGAACATAGGGCTGAGCTCTAAAGTGGGGAGCACAGGGGAGTTTGCTTCCTTCTGCAGGTTTATCTCAATCCATTCAGGGGCTGCAAGGAGGCCAGATCAGAATGCAACCAAGTTTCTTCCATGCTAAGCCAAGAACATGGTGGCTTAAGACTTCTTGGGTGTATGTCTAAATAACTATGATAAAATCATCTTCAAAATTCTTATCTGTACATGGACCTACACATGAACGATTGATTCTGTATTTACTCTTACATTTGGAGCAGAGTGTGAATGTTTTGAAGATGTATCAGCTAAGTAACACTGGCCCTGCTATGCCCCAGATACCATGGTAGGAGCAAAGCTTGATGGAGGATTTAGAAAGCAGGAAAGGGCCCACCCTCATAGATTTATAGTGTAGAGAGGGAGGGAGATATTATTCAAATAATCACATAAATAAAAGTGAAATGATAATCGCAAGAAAAGCTGGAAGATATACGGTATTCTGCAAACATAAAATCCAGAGAGCTTATCTGCTTAGAGAGACCAATGAAGACTGGACTGAGGAAGAGCTGGAGCTGACAAATGAAGAACAGGGATTAACAACTAACTGAAGGGTGGGATCGTATGAGGTTTACTGTATTCTTTACTAGCTCATTAGTGAGCTGCATGGAAAGACAAGGTGAGTAGTGGGCATAGAAATGTTTCCTGTCAGCCGCCTGAAGCCTAGCTGAATGCATTCCTTAAGTTATAGGAATTTCAGGTTTCTCAAAAGACTCAAATTTCTGTGGAAAAATTTTAATGGACTCTCATGTCTCAAATAGAGCCAAAGGAGATAATCATAAAAATCCCTTTCTAATCCTAAGGATTTCTTATGGTTCCAAAACCATTTTAAGAAAAGAACACTTCAGCTTCTTAGATCCAAAGTAACAGTCATATTAGAAGAAGCTAAATAAGAGGCAAACTTGGCCGAGCTCCTGAGTTAGCATCCTCGGGCTGGCTTCAGGGACCCTAGGATATGAACCAAGCCAGTTCTAACTGGGCGTTGTTTAACTTCAGAGTTTAAAAGACAAATATCTCCCTGACACAACTGCTTTTTCTTTCTTTTCTCTGTATCAATTCCTCCTTAGTATGCCAAAATATTCTAATTCAATAATTTTAAAAATGTGAATACTTTATCATCAGATAAAACATTATTTTGGTCCAAGTGGACAAGTACAATTATACCAAGATAATCATTATTGGCTTATCTTAATGTGTTGATCTTGAATTACTGTTAATTAAAAAATGAGTTAAACTGTTACTTTAGCACCTGTTAATCACAGAGAGAAAAATAACTAGAGCTGTAGAAATAGGTTGAATTGGTAATTAAGATGCTAGATCTCTCTATTCCTTTACACATACAATCATTTCTGTCTGGAATCCTCAGTTAGATAACTCCTATTCATCCTACAAAGCCTACACTGAATATCTGTTCCTCAAAAGTTTCTTTTACAGATTCTAGAGCTGACTGTCCTATTGCTCTATGCTGCCTTAGTCTTTTGTTCATACTTTTATGTCATAGATATTACTGGTCACCACCACTACCTGTCTTCTATTTTTCCCTGTAACAGAACTTTTTATTTGACATGACAATAGACTGATTCAAAAGGATGCATTTCTCCTGGCCATGTGAACAATTATAATTTTGAAATAAAAACGCAAGTATTTTATGTTCTGCCTGCGTTACTTAAAGGGAGCCAATTTAGCTGGAGGGGGGGTCCCCTGCTGCCTTCTGCTTTCCTTCCTTCGTTTTGTCTCTAGGAGCTTCTTAAAAAATGAGACAACCTTGAGAATGGAAGTCCTGCACAAAGCATGGAGAAGCAAGAGAAAGAGAGCCTGGTTCCTGCACTACCTTTGGACTAGTTACATTGTCATTTCTCTTTTGTGGGGACAGAATAAATCCCTTAGGTTTAAAACCACAATTATTGTTGCATTTCTTTTATACATATCCAATGCAAATTGTTATATAATTGCTATTGAGTACTCTATTATTAACATGTTTGCCTCTATATCACATAATGTCTTAAGAAATAAAATGATTGTTTTACCAATCATTATATTTCTATAATTTTGCACAGCATTTTACATTTGATTTGTACATTTAATACTAGTAAATGAATAACACAAAACATCAAATGTAGTAACTGGCTAAAAATACGCATACAGGTCATGGAAAGGCAAATCTAGATTGCAATAATTGATGACACACATGCATGAAATAATGTGTATATATGTGTTTGTTTGTATCTGTGTGCACAGAGAAACAGATACACTGTGAATGATAAGGAGAAGCCAAATCTAACCCTCTGTCCTGATGAATGAACAATAGCTACTGTAAAGGGGTAGGATTTTTTAGAGACTGTTTCCCAAGTGTACCCACATTCGTTGTTAGGAAAACGCATGGAAGGTAATATTTAGATCACTAAGTTCCCAGATCCACCAGTTCTGCGCAACACATTAAAGTGAGATAAGGATCATTCATAGTTTTTGGTGACTGCACAGAACCCTTTTGCAAAGGGCAGAGAACTAAGTAAATATTTTGGCCTAATACAGCTTTCTAGTATTCTGCCTACTAGGTGTTAGATGGATTTAGGGGGTTTAACCTCATTACTATCAAAATGTAGCTTGTTTCACAAAATGTTTAACTCAGGTTACTTAAAAGAAGTGAGAAGCAACTTAGAGAAAGGGAAAACAGTGCCCTGAGACTTACTAAGATTAATAGCTTTTGTTATCTAAATGCCATTACGGGATATCAACTTTCTTTCTTTTCTTTCTTTCTCTCTCTCTCTCTCTCTCTCTCTCTCTCTCTCTCTCTCTCTCTCCTTCCTTCCTTCCTTCCTTCCTTCCTTCCTTCCTTCCTTCCTTCCTTTTTTTCTATTTTTTTCTTTCTATCTGATCTCACAATACAGCTCAGGCTGGCCCGCCTCTTTTTTTTTTTATTTAAAGAGAAATAAAAGCATGTAAAGGGTAGAGGTAATACAGAATTCCAAAAAAAAAAAAGATAATAAGAAATCACTAGTGAATAAATTACATATTGTCCTCTTAGAAATAGTTGTTCAAGTTACAAAATTAAAGCATACAAAGTAGATAGTCAAACAGTGAGAGTGTAAACAGCTATGCATACATGAGTCTCTACATGTATTTCTATTCTTTCTATGTTAGAGGGAAAAACAAAACTTAGTAAGACAAAACAAAACAATTTCCTATGAAAACATGAAACCAAAAAGTTGTATAAAACCACAGTACAAGGTGATCTACAATGATTACTGTGTTGTTTCTTATTATCTTCAATAGAATGTCTATATCATCAGGCATAATTGAATATAACAGTATAATTGAGTATAGCAGTAAATAACAATATTAGTAAAATAAAACATTGTAGACAGTATAAAATTTCAAAGGCAGGTAATAATCAAACCAGAGTGGATATTCTAGTGGATCTTGTCATTTTCAGTGCAGTTGCCTATACTCTCAGACTTGATACTATCAATCATAACAGTTTTGAATAAAATCTATCAATACAAAACAGTGATCCAACAAACCAGATTTGATTACGATCAGTCATGGTAAAACTGTGTAGGTTTTACAGAGCTTTAGATTAAGTTAATAGGAAATTAAGGATGATTACCGTACTATATCCTGTTATCTTTGGGATTACTGTCTGTGCCCTCAAATGTAGTACAGGTAGAATGAGTGGAACAGAATATAATACATCTAAGCAGAGTAGTGTGAGTAATGTGGGTTTTAAATCCTGGTGCACTATCAACAATATAGTGTATCAAGGCCATCTATGTTAGAGTTTCTAGTTATCCTTCTCTGCCTCATTTCTGCTATGCTGCTTTTCTGCCTTTGTTTAGTTTTCTCCTTCATTCTACTGCCTGCCCCACTCATTGAGGCCTTTCTGCCACTGTTCCTAAAATCCTGTTATTTTTTTTTCTCTCTCTAGAAAGTCTTTCAGCATTCTCTGCAGGGTTGGATTCGTGGTCACAAACTCCCAGTTCCTCTTTGTCATGGAAGCATCTTGTTTCTCCATTAATTTCTAGTGACAGTTTTGCAGGGTACATCAATCTGGGCTGGAGGCCACCTTCCTTCAGGACTTGGAAGACTTCACTCCAAGCTCTTCTTGATCTGATGGTCTGTGTGGAGAAGTCAGCCATGATTCTGATGGGTTTACCTTTATAGGTAATCTACTTCTTTTCTTTGACGTCTTTTAATATTCTGTTTTTATATTGAATTTCTGGTATCTTGATTATTATATGTCTGGGTGTAGATCTGTTTTGGTTGTAGGTGGCTGGAGTTCTGTATACCTCACACAACTGAATGTCATTTTCTTTTCCCATGCTTGGGAAGGTTTCCTTAATTATTTCTGTGAATAGCCTTTGTAATTCACCTGTATGTATTCCTGCTTCTTTGTTCATGTTTCTTATTCTTAAATTGTAGATTCTCTTGTCATCTTCTAGCCTTTGTATTGTTACTGCCTGTTTCCTTGTTATTTTTAAGAGATCTTTCCTTTCATGATCACACACTGCCAACTTGTCTTCAAGTTTTGATAGTCTATCCTTAGTCTCTTTTAAGGAGTTTTGCCATCTTTCAATGGAGTTTTTAATTTCCTGGTAGTCTCTTTGAATCTGTTTCATGTATTCTATATTTTCTTTATATACTTTATCAAATGTTTCTCTCCTTTTTTTGTGTTCTTCCCTTCTTCCATCTGTTATCATCCTGAGAGATGCTTCCTGAGAGCATTTCTTTTATTACTCTACTCATATCCTGCTTTACCTGATTTAATATTTCAATTTTGAGCTCGTCTACAAGGTCCCAGAGATATCTCTTAATGTCCATTGAAGCCATCTGATGGTGTGTGTTTGCCGCTCTCAGTCTCCCTTGTTTTTCCTTCTCCTGGATCATTGCTCTCAGGGTTCTGGGCTGGGGGCCTCCTCCTGCCTCTCTCTCCTTTCATGGCCCTGGCTTCCTCCACAAAGGTTACAGTGCAGGTCCCAGCCCCCTTCCCTGTTGGCCACGTTTCCTCCGAAGCACGCTGGCAAGGGAACTCTGAACTCTGCCCTCTCCTGGCTGCTCTTGTCACTGAGGTGTAAGCAGCGGCTGCATATTCCTGCCCCTCCCAACTGGGCCAGCCAAACTTCAGGGGCCTTCACCCGGTTAGTGCGTGCTAGGCGCAGGGAATCGATTTGGGACGGCTCATTGGGTCCTGGCCAGGGGCACGGCCCAGTCCAAGCAAATCCCACGAATCTGCTCTGTGGAGGGAGAAACCAACTGAAGTCACTGTCACTCCCAGTTCAGGCTCCTCCTGCCAGATTCCAACATGTCACCCATTTTGTTGCACCCTTCCCGTGTGTGGGGGAGTCTCATTCCCAGCACTGACTGTGGATTAATGAAGTTCTGCTCTCCATTGGACTCACCAACCCCTGACTTCAGTGCTGCTGTGCTTCCTCTGAGTGGCAGCGGGAATGATTTGCGCAGCTCTGCCTGCTGGCGGGGATTCCAGCTGGTGTAAACTTGGCAGGTCACCACGAAAACACTGTGTCCTGTAATTTTTAGCTGTTTCAGTTGTAGTCCCAAAGTATTTGACAAGCTTTTTTACGTTTTAATTTCTTCCTGTGTCAAGAGGATCCATCTCCCTCTGTCTGGGTCTCTCCAGGGTGTTTTATTCTGGCATATGAGTTGTTTCTCCTGGGAGGATTTGTATGTTGTTGCTCCCTGATTGGCCATCTTCTGGCCTCTAATTCTTGACAATCCTTCTGCCTTAGTGATTCATGTTCTGGGATTACAGGGATTAATGGTACCATGTCCAGACTCATCAAGTCTTTTGTATCTTAATTGTATGGCTCTTGTGCACTCACTTTTCTTTTCTTTTTTTTTTTTTTGTTGGTATCAGGGATCAAACTTGTGAATTTGCTCTTGCCCCTGAGCTAAGTCCCCAGCCATTCATTTTATATGTAAATATACATATGCAATATATGTACATGTGTGTACATATAAACATACATGTGCAATATATATACATGTATGCATATATAACATATATATGCTTTATATTTATTTGTATTCCTGCTACTTCACACAATATCTTATATTAAGATGCACATTTATTGCTAATAAATCAGTAACACATTATATATGCTTACATGTACATAGGCATGTAATCTTTTGTCTTATTTTTTAATAGAATACACACACATCACTGTTAATTTTTCTTTATTCTTCAGGATTTACTGACAGGCAGGGGAATCTTACTTAACATGTTCATTACAGGGCTCTAATTCTTATGTTCTCATTGTGTGATGCCTTGAACAATCAGTGGTACATGAATGATTACATATGGTACATATGGCAGTTATTTTTATTAATTTTATTGGTAAACAGACTGATAAAAGTGATTAGATCCATTTGTATCCATTTGTATACAAGGCACCTGATGAGGTAGTCATGGCTGTACCTATGGTACTTCACATCACAGGCAATGTGTTAAATAAAAACTATGACAGGACTGCAATAGATGCTTTCTTTTTTCTTTCTTTCTTTCTCTTTTTGGTACTGGAAATCAGTACATTGTGCTTGCCAGGCAGGCATTTGTACTGCTGAGCTATACTCTCGGCCCCAGTAGATGTTGATAAATGTCTCTTCCTTCACTTTATAAAAGTGGTAGAAAATAAAAAGGCAAAATACAAAATTTGAATTATCTAGACATTTAAATATGAATCAAAAATATCTTCTCTAGAAGTTAAAGGACAAAGAAAGAGCAACACACTAATAATTTGGAGAAGATAAATGAATATACTCCATAAGCAGATATTGTACCCTAATCTAGCATTCTTAGATGGGTTCATACTGGATCCATTTCAAATGGTTTCCCATAAAGACCTCAACCTCCAGCTCCAAATACTGAGCCAGTGATGTCAAGCTTTCCTTGATCCAACATCATGAGGTAAGATACTTTTAAATCCCTCTATTTTCAGCACTGGGAAAGACAAATATGGAAAACTAAACTGTGCAAATCTGATTACGGTCAGTCTCACTTATTATTGCTTAATCCAGATAGAACTTTATGGGTAACAATGTGCTCTTACACACATTATGCCTCATTTTCTCATTATGCTAACAGAGGAGGTAGTACATCTCCAACCTTACTTTTCAATATTGATTAATTTGTTCATTCTTAACCTTTTTATAAGAAAGTTTACACTATATACATTTGATTAATATAATGTACATTTTTAATTCTTTAATTTTAAAATAAAATAAAATGGATAGATAGAGCAAAGAGAAAAATAAGGGTAAGAAAGAGAAAAATATAGACAGAAAGAGGAACCACATACATTGTACACTGTGAGGTCCTATTTATTTGTTAGATGGGGAGGGAGGTATCACATAACTATATTTAAACTCCCTAGAATATAAAACAGTTAATAATTATAAGATTCATAAAAAGGAATCTACTAAATCTTTTCAGAAATTTATAAGTAATACATCACTTGTAGTAGATATAGTAAATATCTTTGTGATAAATGAATTATCGCTCAGGAGAACCATAAGTATTCAACTACCAAAATCCTAGAATTTTTATTTCCTATAACTCTTCCAAAAGACATTGCTATATAACAATGTACCAATAACATCTGAGCAAATAAAAACAAGTTTTAAAGAGCTTGGCCTCAATAATCTTGATGAAGCCTAAAGGTCACAGAATCACTGATAAAAGTACATTTTAAGAATCCAAACCAAATTATCCAAGTACAAATCATTGTGGCATTCAGAGCTAATTCAAGGGGAAGGGGTGTCAGCAGAGCACTTAGGACCAGATTGGCAAATACATGGCATGTGTGCAGCTATTTCTCCTGCCAAGACCCATGGCAGACATTACTAACAGACCAAAGCATTCTTTGCCATTGAGCTTTTGTGTGGTCCTAGATGCTTTATGCTATTGTACTCTGGAAGCCAAATCTAATAGACTATGGTCATCATATGAGGGGACAATTTATCATTTCAGAGTCAGGGGAATGAATTGGCTGCCTCCCCTTTATATAATTTTCCGCGATATTATTTTTCTACTAATATTATTTAAGGTCTGAGTGATTTAGAGTACAGTTATAACATCAAGGTTCATAGAAGATAATTTCCTCAAGGTCAAATAGTTAGTAAGACATAACACAAAAATTCCTTCTTGAAAGGGACTTGTAGGGTTAATAATTGTGTAAAGGTATACTATAAAGGTGTTTATCGGGTAATGGTGAGTAGTGATAATAAAGTTGAATATTCTTATCAAGATCAACATGACTAGAGCTATGTATATGCACAGGGAGGAACACATGGCTACGTCTGTAATATGTGATTTGGAAGCAGGTATGGTGAGAGGAAGTGACTATGCCTCGTCTAAACCTGTGGTGTATAGCATCGCTCACCCACTGCACACATACATACACTAACCTCCCCCTCTCTATTCATGGCTCACTATGGATACCCAAATTTCCTCCTTTCCATACTTGTTCCTTTGGTGCACAACTGAAATTTCCAATATGGGAAAATATAATCCCCAATTATTTGCAAAGGTGCTAAGCCTAATGGAAATACATTTACCTGCAATAACAACACACGAGGTTACCCAAACATAGCTCTCTCATTAAATAAATAATCCAAGTCCTGATCTTTGCTGCATTTATTCTTTAATTGCATACTTCAGTCTTAAAGTCATAAAAATGGAAAACAAATTATTACTTAATATTTGTACTGTTTGGAATAGATGGAAACTTCCAAAACACAAAGTCAAAGAAAAAAAGTAATAATAAAAGATGTATTTGTGTCAAAAAGGTGAGAGCCACTCATGTATTCCTTTGTTGTTCAAATACCCTTGAGGGGAGTAACACATGAAGTCCTTGATTATACTTAAACCAAATCAACTTTGCTTAAAGCATTATATGCTGGTTACAGTACTGTGGGGGAATACATATAAAATGTAGATATACACTCAATCTACAGAAAATTGGATTAATCAGATCATTTCATCAAAACAAAGAGAGTAAGGTCATGAGAAATCACAGTCAAGGGTTACAGAGAAGGAAAAAGAAGAAAAAATGCACTGGGTTTGCTAAATACATGCTATACTACTTAATTACAATATATATTTCTCATTTGATTCTTGTAATAATCCTGATAATTAGCTAAAGTCATATGTATTTTATGAAATAAGACTGAAACCCAGAAAGATTAAAAAAGCCTGAGATCACACTACTAGGAGATAACGTTGCCAGAGTTGAGATCTAGGCAGAATAGCTCTATGTAATGAATGAGTAATCACCCGATTCCATGGCACATTATGTTTCTCTTGGATGTTAGAATTACAGTGCTAAGATAGGAAGCAGGGTGCACATGCTTTTATCAGCCCTGTTACTAAAAGCAGGATTTGCCTCTCCCTCTAAGGATGGCAATGGAGCACCAGGAACTAAGTGGGTCCTTGCAGCCATTAGCTATGAAAGTATGGGCAAGACTTTTGTTTTGTTTTGTTTTGTTTTGTTTTGTTTTGTTTTGTTTGGGTTCAGGGAGTGATCAATGACTCAAATAAAAGTAGTCACTCTCTTATCAACAGCCATACACAAGCCAAAGTGAAATACTGGCAAATGCTGACAGGTTATTAGCCTCTTTACAGTGAAGCGTAGCTCCTACCTTTAAACATATCGCTATGTGACACAAACTTATGAGAAGCACTAACTGTCCTTCCTTCAGGCAAAGATTTTCCAGAGGAATCCTTCTGAAGCATGGCACTCTCTCTTCTAGGGGTTGTCAATCACTAGAATAATCAAATTCCCTATGCATTCACCAGAGTCCTTACAATGGCCCACAAGATCCTACCTCATATGAGTCACCTCTATGACTCCATCTGTCTGGCTCTCACTTTGCCAGTTGTTCTTCCCAAACACCAAGCTCTTTCTCATCTTAGTACAGCCCTGGTTGTTACTTCTGAGTGGAATACTCTTTCCCAGTCTCTGCTTGAGAAAACATTCACCTTCCTGATGAGACTTACTCTGACCATGCTCCTAAAGGCTGTATCTCTCTCCAGACCCAGTACACTTGATTCTATTTATTCTAAGGCACTTTTCTTATAATACAATTAAATATACAAACATATTAAGATTATTATTTATTTTCTATTCCTTACCAATATGCAACAGTGCAAAGTCAGAGATATTTGCATGTCATGTCCACTGTCCTAGAACAGTGCTTTGTGTACAACAAACAATGAATAAATATTTGTTGAATGAATGAATACATTTCAAAAGTAAAGTTATAGGCACCAGGGATATATTGTGATTTCAAAGATTTTCCTCTTTGTTCTAAGCTACAATATATAAATCATCATCACTGAAATTTTATTCCACTGGTTCCAAAGACCAAAGAGAGAAAAGAAAAATGATCTTAAGAATGGATCATCCTCTGAGAGTTTAATTTTTGCTTGTCACCCTGCTTGTCTGGCTCTGGTCTGTTATCATTATTCTAGAATTGCCTGAGTATATAAAGGCTCATTTTCCCCCCAAGTGAGTCTCCCTTTGACTTCTTTCCCAGTAGGTCCAGTGCTCTGGGCTTCATGCCCTCGCTCTGACATCATCTCTAGATCTGGAGGTTGACCTTGTACTTGCTCCTTTAGCATTTGGTTTTGGCCCTTCCTAATGGACTTCACTGTGGGCAAACCCTGGTGTGACTCTTACCCTTACCCTGTGTGGCACTAGTCCTTTGACTGCCACCTGGTTGGACCAGAACCTCAGTTTTTCTACCTCTTGCCTACCTGCTTTCATCTCTGCCAAAGGGCAGAGACTGTAACAATGTCTGCAGTTAAATTCTAGGGGGTTTCATAGGAATGAAACTTTGCCAGGCGCTGCCTTTTACAGTCCCTAACTCCATTCTCTTAAAAATATGTATCTCCTTATGGCACATTCACTGTGCAGTTCTAGAGAAGAGGGGGTCATCTCCACTGGCTCACCTTTTTATATTACAAAGACAATGGACAAAAGGGAGATGTCATTGTGAGGGGCATGAGACAATAATGGGAAAGAGTGCTACATTTATGAGATTGTACACATGTTTAAGAATATTCCCTAGACCGCCTTTCTGGAGGTCAGGAATCTAATGCACCCAATATTGGGATAAACACTGCAAAAGGAAAAAAACAAAAATGAATGACTTATTTACAACATGAGTTAAAACTTTCAGGTGTTCCAGTCTGATTTACTTTTACCTGTCTTATTTATTTCAGGATCTTGGGCATATTCTTGAGTAAATTTATGGCTAAACACATAAGGATTGGTGTTATTTTTTTACAGACTGTTTTTAGTTTAATTTATTTATCTAATATTCTTTAGTAGAAGTCTTAAGAATTAACTTGGTGTAGAAATTGTGCATACTGGCACTAGAATTCATTTTTAGCAGATGGTCAAGGGACTTTTCTTCAACAGGCTGTCTTCTCCCTCCCTGCTTCCAAAATTAGGGTGTCTGGAGAATGCGAAACAAAATTATACAAAGGCCTGACCTCTGGCCTTGCTTCTGTCTCTCAGACTGTGAAGTGCCCAAGAGGGAAAGTGTTGAATTTGGCCTTACTTCACATGGCACTACTGTAATTCTTTGTGAATTGTGGTGACATCATGGTATACTTTGACATCACTGTTCAGACTCCCTTCTGCTGCTGGGCATGGAGTAATACATACTTTTTCTATAAATACAAGAGTCTTTTGTTGAGAGGAAAGGATAGCAGCTGGTCCTCTACCCTGGTACAAATGTGGATCTTAGTGGAATGTGTCTGTTTAATAAGTCATCACAAAGCAGCCTTCTGCTGCGAGGGCTAGAACACACTTGCACATGTAGTTCTGAAATGTTTGGTGGAGATTTATTCCTGAAGAGCTCAAAATTCCAGGTATGGCTAATAATTCAACAAAATTCTACACACGATAAAGTTTTCAATTACATATGTTATCTGAAATCAATATTCCAAAGGCAACAGTATTGGGCTATTTTGTGTGTTAAGGCAAAAGATAAAGAAAAAGGAAAGGTGAGAAGAGATATGTCTATTTCCCAAAACAATTATCCTATTATAATCGTTTAGGCCTCTTAGATCCCTAAAGTTAGTAGCTTGGGCTGTTCCTTGGTTTCCAGTCTACTTCCGGTTACTTCCCCAAACATATCATTTTATACTAATTTGAAGCTTCTTGGATGGTGCTATTAGTATTGTGTTTCTAAGTCTGTCAAAGATGTCCTCAGTTTGTGTTCACAGGGTTTTGTCTTCCTGGGTTCTCTCCTGCCTTTTCTGGCTGCCTATCTAGGTTCTTTTTAGAGTCAAATCTGAAGAAAACTGACCCAAAGCAGGGTTTGTGAAAATGTCATTTGAAAAATACTTTTAAACTTCTGTCCGGATGGTTCAAACACTACATGTATGAAGCATTTAGATCAATTTAAGAAGCCAAAAGTTATTAATCCAAGAGTATACCAAGAGGAATAAGCCCCAGTTCACAACATATGAATGGAATAACAAAATTTTTTATTAAAAAATACATGGTTTTCACTATATGACAAAATAAATGGAGCCATAACATGACCCTCAGTTGTACCATGAGCCTTGCAGTTGGTACAAGCAACTCCTCTCCCAAAAAGTTACATTTATTACAAGTATTGTAGCTCAGTATTTCATCAGCATATCCATTTCCTGGCCACTTATTTCCCTGGAACATCATTCCATCTACCAAGTATCTCTGTGTTGTGTAGTCATAAAAATCTCTAAATATGATATGTATAGTTCATGCTGCCATGAGAGAGACAGAATTATGGAAACAACAAATGACTCATCTTGAATGTGATGACTTATAGTTACTTGTTAGAATATATCACACTCTCAGTTTTCTGATGAGTCACAGAAGGGAAATCATACCTATTATATGTACTTGTAAAAATTTGATACAATAATATATAGAAAAGACCCCGTGCCTTGCTTAGAACATAAAACCTCTTGGAGTATCTTAGAATTTCTAGGACAATTTTATTTTGAAATCTTCCATTTCATAGTCCCCATAATGCTCAAGTTAGTTGTATCTAGAGAGGGACATACAGTATTCTGTGACAAGGAAGTATTTATTCAGCCTATTAGATGTGCCTGAAGCCATGGAGGTGCTTCAGTGATCTATACCTCTGGAAACTAGTTGTTCTCCACAGCTGTCAACAGAAAGTCAAATTTGCAAAGGCTCAGATCCAGTTCAGCTCCTCTGGATTTGAAAACAGTAGGTGTAAGGTTAGAACACAACTCTGATATAAAGAAATGTACTCTTTTTTAGAAATATGAATACATTATGAGTTTTGTTGAAACTTCCTTCTACCTGACTAAAGTAACCAAGGAAAAAGCAGCAAGCTTGGTTGGTTCTTTCAGGAATGATGTCTGGGAATTTTTATGGATTTCACAAGAAAGGAAAAAAAACTTTTCTAGAAATTTCATGAAGTTGCAAATCATTTCTTTGCTCACAAAAGACAGGTTTGCTTAGGACTCTAAAAGTATCCCTCCTCAGCTTTCCAATCCCAGAAACACGGACCTAGAGTTAAGGTAGGGACCACTTTCAAATATTTCCAAACAAGTAACTCCACTAAATGTATCTGTCAATACAAAATAGAGATGTCTTAAGCTCATTCTTTTAAAAATTGAGATCTTGGGAATATCAAATTTTTAGGAGCTGGGACAGGAGCTTTGGGGTCTGGTTTTCTTTGCTGCAGTCACTACTTGAGAATGTGTTGAAATGATAGTTGAATATTATGATAGAGAAGGAGTACTTAGCAGTCCATCTTGGCACAGGAAATATTCAACATGATTTTATTTGATGAGAGAAGAACCTCTACAATGTACTTGTACAAATATGTACAAGTTCAAAATAGGGTAAATATTTTATAAGAAGATACAGCAACATTTTTGAAGCTGTGAATTAGATTTGCTTATTCACCTAAAGTAGCAATAAACAAGAATCACAAAACATAAAAGAAAAGCAGACTGGCTGATTTTTAATGAGCTCATATTTTCTGAGCCAGATGAAAGGGGAGACAATGTGGTGACTGGATTCTGTTTGACAAAGGCCTACAGTTACCAATTTGGCCATCCTTCAGACGCTAGGCTTGTGGGTTCTGGACATCCAGTTGCATTTTGCTGAATCACTGCATACTGTGACAATGGCAAAATGAACTGTTTCTTCTTTCATATTAGATAACAACAAATTTACTCAAAGGCTCTGCTATAAAAAGAAATGACTACATACATTTTTTCCATTCAGAAAGATTAAGAAAATGCCACTCATACACATCTGAATGAATGCTTACTCTTTTCCACTGTGGTCCTAATTTAAACCCAGCTGAAACTATGATTCTCAAATATGATAGAACACAACACTCATCTTATACCTAATCTGAGAATGAAATTTAGCCACACACACAGTAACAGGAATATTTAAATTTAGAAAGCTTTTAAATTTAGGTTGCGATACAGTTATAATTGGTTTTTACTAATTTTTCCAAGCTATTTGAAAAGCATTATCTTAACACAGAAGACCTTTTTGTATGTTAATATTTTTTCTAATTCCTCCAAAAGTATCTAAATTGCCTGCTTTCATGTACTAATCTGATTCCTGATGATGAGGGCAAAGAAGAGAAGGAATTTCAAACTTGTATGGTTTGTGTAACAATTATAATTTGGCTATATTGTAGCAGTTCTTCTGCATGTGTTATGCATAAAGCATGCAACTTGAAATAATTGCATTATATTTTATACATGGGCAATGTATCCTTTCATTACATCTATGTGAATCTAAATAGAACAATCTTCAAATTCTATAAGGTTGGGTCTACCAAACATAATATTTGATGAAAAATCATGATTTAATGACTGTGTTTAAGATTTTCAAGCATTGTTATTTTAAATTGATTCTTGGGATAGTGGTGACCTAGTCTTCATGCCGGTTTTCAATATTAAAATTCTACTATTTAAAGTCGAACTATTTTTATAGGTGCAGGCACACAGAGAGTCACTTGATGAAACATATTAAAGAGGGGTAAAAACATTTGTTAGCACCACTATGAGGATTTTTATGAACATGGCATTTCCCAGAGCATTTAGGCATTGACTTTCCAATGATTTGCAACTTCACTGTTTTTTTAGACAAGGTCTTGCTAGTAGTTCAGGTTGGCCTTGAACTCATCACGTTGCCCTGGCTGGCATCAAACTGGCAGGGTTCTCCTGCCTCAAGCTCCAGCCTGCTGGGATTATAAGCACCACTACACCCGTTTAGAACTTCAATTTTTAAAATTCTTTCCAGTGAGTATGTCAAAAGCAAACTGTATATGGTTTGTTTATTGTTAGCAGGTTTTTCTTTTTTCCCCAAGATAAAAACCTTTCTTGACTTGGCAAGGTATGGTTTTCACAGTTCAAGTGACCCTATTTTGAAAGCACCCTATTTTGTGGCTCGTAGATTGCAGTGTTGTCTGAGTTGACAGAAAAGTAGGAAAGAAATACTAGCAGGCAGAAGCAGAATCATTCTGAAGAATGGGCAATTATGTTAGGAAATTAGAGACAATGGCAATGAATAATTCTCACTTATCAAGCCTAATGACAAGAAGGGACAACAAATAAACAGTGAAAAGAGAGAATGGTGATGTTCATGCAATACCTTATATGGGTTGGGAAGTGTTTGGAGTTCTTCAGTCCTACACAATGAACTCTGAGCTATACAGATGATTGAACTCATCAGCTTCCTGTCACGGACCTAAGAAAATGGCAGAGGTTGAGTTCCAGCCTCTTTCTAACACACTGTTCCTATTATGCTAGGGCACGAGATAGATCAGAGGATTATAAACCAATAGTGTGCACTGAAGGAGCTGGAGCAGCTTCATAGGTGCTCCTGTAAATTCACACAGTTTAAATAAATGATTGCTTGGCATTCTGTTTAAAAGCCTAGCCCACCACTAACACCTCAATAATGTTGATCTGAGTTGGCTTTTAGTATCAGCCTAGAGGCAGTCAGGAAGAGATGATGAAAAGATAGTTTCTTGATAGACAAGAACTTCCAGAAAGGATCCAAGGCTTTTTCTAATAAAATGAAAACACCTCTGGCCACTTATAAATTTGTTTCCAGTCCTTCCCTATAATGCAGGAGCAGCAGCAGTTGGCTAAGGACAAGGTAGGAGCAAGGTGCTCCAGAATGGAAACAGAATGGACTCATTCCATACACAGCTCATACCTGAAAGGACTCACACAGAAGACGCTGCTCACCAAGCCCTGTGAGTATGACCACGAATTTTTGATTTGGACCAGAGCAGAGAGCCCAGGAAGACACACCATCGATCCCGGTGCATGTGGACTTGAATACGTGATTCCCACAATAGTTCCCAGCCTGGGTCAAGTCCCAAGGTCTGAATCTGGGAGACTGAATTTATATATCACAACACTTTTACCTCACTCTGACTCCTTTGGAAAGCTTGTGAGCATAGCATTCTCACATTAGTTTCTATGTGGAAATCTTGTGAAATTTCACAAAAGAAAGAGAATTGGCAGCTTTCACTTCCAAATGTACGCGATTAGAGAAGCAGGGGTGATGCAAGCACAGATGAGGGGCAGGAAAACAGTCCTGAATGACTGTCATTCCGTTATGACCCTACCCCTCTCCAGTGTCTGTGTTCCACTATCTAACCCTTTCTCAGTCAAAGATAAGACCAAGGGTAGAGGGAAAATTAAGAAATCAGTCAAATGACTCAGCCAAAAGTGGTCTAATTTTCCAATGATTTGCAACTTTTATAGTAAAGTATAAATTTCACTTCTGAGTACAAGATGTTGTTTCTTTACAGTGTAAATACCGTCACTGGCATTCCTGGACCAAGTGTTGAACTGGTAGTTTACAAGAGACAAGAACTTTGTCTATTTTTATAATTTATGTATTTCTAAATATTTTGAAATTATAATTTAAATCTTGAGAATAAAAGCTGAAAAAGTATGCTCAGTTTTTGCTACAGCATACTTTTTTCCGTTTTAGACAGGAAATGCTTTCTCGATTACAATGCCAGGCATTGGGTCTAACTAGATATTAAGAAGAAAAAAGGCTCCCTTTTGTAAGTGGTTATTTAAATGCAGATGTGGCTTGGGTTTGCTGGTTTGCAGAATGCACACTCACAATCATAAATCATCTGCACAGATAAGCAGCCCGCCATTCCCTGAAACACCTCATTGGTATGCAAAGAGACACAGCTCTACTCTCATTTCTTTCCTGCAGACATGCATCTCATTATTTTTGTGGTTATTTTTAGAGTTTGGGAGCAGCAAAGGAGAAAAAAATTGAGGAAGAATACAGGGGAGAGAAATTCCAAGTCTAGATATTTGTAAATTTCCTGGAGAAGCAGAAGTTTCAGCTTCACAATCTCCATGACAAAGGACAAGTCCTTTGCTCAGCAACCTTTATGGGAGAGGTATTGTACTAGCTGCTAAATAGTAAAAGGCTCAAAAGTCACAGCTGTGCTTTAGAGGACTTTATAGCCTTTTAAACTGTGTATTGGGGGAGTAAGAGGTGGAGCAAGCTGGAATATCAAACCGTGTAGCTGCTGTGAAAGACAGGATGGAAGTTCCTCAAAATGTTAGATAGAATTAAAATGTAGTCCTGGAATTCCACTTCTGTCAAAAGAGCTCAAAGAATGGAGAGCAAGAACCTAGACAGCTATTTGCATGCCCATGTTCATAGCAGCATTATTTATAATACTCAAAAGAAAGAAATGATCTAAATGTCCATCTAGAGATGAAGGGATAAACGAAAGGTTGTACATATACTTGATGTAATACTAATCAACTATTGAAAGAATAGATTTATGACATGCTACAACATCAATGAATCATCAAGATATTATGCTATGCTAAGTGAAATAAACCAGACACAGACACAAAAGGTCAAATTTATATAATTCTGCTTTTACAGAGTACTTAGGGTAGTCAAATTCCTAGACATAGAAAGTAGCATGGTGGTTCCCAGGAGCTAGGGGAAGAGAAGATGTAAAGTTAATCTTTAATGAGTATAAAGTTTCCATGAGAAGATGAAAAAGTCCAAGAAATGGATGAGGTTGATAAGTGTGCAACAATGTACATGTACCGTACTTAATACTATGAATGGTAAATCGTATGTTGTGCTTATTTTATCAAAATCAAAAAGAGTAGAAGACACAAGACCAGTAGACACAAATAATACAAGAAATACCCAGATGGAACTTTGTTATTAAATACATATGTACAATTAAATGCATGATATGTGTATTTGTTCTTGTGGCGGTCTGTAGTGATTTTGCTCTGCCACCAATTGGTTCTATGGCCTCCTTCTATCTACATATGGACACAAAGCCCCATCTGTTTGTTTTTGCTATTTTTCCACTGAGTAAGACTTATATGGATCTGAAAATATTATATTATATGATATACTACAGCATAACATAGCATAGCATAGCATAGCACAGCACAGCATTGCAAAGCATAACATAGCTTAATACAGCATAGCTTAGCATATAGCTTTGGAGCTGGAAAGGTATAAATGTGAATTCAAATTCTGTACTCATTAGTTGCATGACATCCATATGCTTTCATCTCTCCACGTCTTGGGTTTCTTTCCCTGCAAAATAGTACCAACCACTTCCAAAAGCTGTTTTGAAAAATGAAAACCTTTTGCAGTTTAATACTGGGAGCAGCCACCACTACCTTTAATTGTAACAGCAGTAGGAGCAGCAGCAGCAGCAGCAGCACCAAACACAACTAGAAAAGTTAGAGAAGTGAGAAAGGGAGATATTAATGTGTTTAAAAAAATTGTCCCCTTATATTCCTCAGAAGTAAAAAATTAAGCTCTCATTTGACATAAAAATATTATCAGAAATAATTCAAGAGACTTAATTTACCCTCCTCAAAAATTCCTGCTGATCTATGACAAAAAGAAAAATGGCTGCTTTAGAGAGAAGGTATCAAAACTTCTGGTAAAATTCCCCATCACAGACACATTGATTGTTCTTTCAGTTAGCCTTCCACTCCTGCCACTTTTCAATGCATGATGCACTTATGCTCATGTGTCACACACCTCTTTATGAACGAGGAAAGTCTCAGCTAACTAATTATAACAACAGATTATCTCTAGGATTATACTCCTTTACCAGCATGGACAGCAGGGAACTGCCTGTGTCTAACATACTTGTTTGAGGGGAAGAATAGAAGGATCTTATGTACTAGATTTGGGGTACAGATGGGGCTGATTTCTCATCAGCCTGGGAAGGGTTGATGGAGAAGGTGAGATGTGAGCTGTGAATTAAAGAATGGTAGCAGTCCTTCAGAACAATAGAGGCAGGCTGCCAAGTCCCTCCCAAATCGGAACCAGACTGGAAGCCTGGTCTTGGGCTTGAATCCAGGTGGGTCCTTATTCCAGTGCTAGTCCTGTACTACACACATTCCTTTAGGCTACAAACCAGAAGCTTCTTTCTTACAGCCCCACAAAACTCTTGCTGGAATCCATTAAGAACATGTTTGAGCCCTTATGAACTTTTGGCTGAGGAAGAGAAGAAGCCCATGCTTACAGCAGAAAGTTCATCCTGTCCTAGTACAAAAAGAGTTTAGTATGAACTAAAGCAGAAGTTTTCCACGGTTTGTCTATCAGCATTAACTTCTGAGCACTTCCAGCACGTCACATTCATCTACCGGAGCATGAAAGATGCGACTATCCAGAAAGCAGAAGAAAGGCTAAGGGTGTCACCACTTTCACAGCAGCAGGTCTTAGCAAGATCACATTCATTTAGCAACTGGGAAGATGATTTGTATGTATGAGTCCGGGCCACACTGCCCTGTTACCATTACTAATAACCACAAGATGGTAGAACTTTGATATGATTTACAAAATTACTGTCAAATTATTTCCTATTACAGAAAAAGATACGAGACATTGATCAAATTGAATTTCTAGCCAAACAAAACTTTGAATTTAAAAAAAGTTTTAAGAGCATTCTGTGGAATAATTTTCCTAAACTTTGAAGACTAGAAACTTCTCTTTGGATGGATAGGTAAAGATAAAGTATACACACTCAATAAAATCTTTCATGTACACCAAAGCCCTGATTTGGAAATAAATACACAAAACAGCATGCTATATCCATAGTCTGGCATAATATCCTCAAGAAATCTCCAGTAGCTATAACAGTAAGTTGCTCTCTGCCTTGGACATGGTTATTCAGTTCAATAATAGGACAACCTTAATTGAGGCCAGATTCTCTTTCCCAGGAATAGTGCACATTGACTGGAGAGCAAAAAAGACACAGTATGGCTGGAGCTAGGTTATTTTTTTTTGCCAGATCTATGTACATCTCCAGCTGAGGACCCCACAGATGCCCTACCTTTGCTTCCTAAGTCTGTGCCCTTCTGTTTTATTCTAGTCACCTAATAAGTATTTTCTAAATAAATAGTTGATGTTCCTGTCATTGATCCCTATCCTTTCAATGATCTATCCTTTTTAGCCTAGGCTTAAAAAGAAAAAAATTTCTATTGCTTGTAACCATAATATTCTTAAAAATAGAGCATACCTATGTTGCCAGGGGGCATATAGGTCTTTCTACCCTGGAACTAAGTATGTGGGAAGAGACGTTAAGAAAAGACTTCCCAAAGCTTTTTTTTTTTTTTTTTTAGGAGATGGTCAAAAACAAAAGAGTTAGTTTACGGTTTTGGAAAGTTACAATGCAAAGAAACAGAAGAAGAATATCAGAGGAAACTGATAACAATCTATAATATTCTAGATTTGAATAATTAGTAGACACTAAAGGTAATATGACACCACAATGAAGGAAAAATGATAACATAAATAAGACTTGAGTCTAAGAGCAAGACAATTTTGAAATAACCATGTATTCAGGTTAAGATTTAATTTTCATATGTGAAGATTCTCTTTTTATAGTATTTAATGTGGCTCCAAACTGACTTGAAAGAATGAATTTCAAAAGTGGTCCCTTGCCCTGGGTGAATGGTTACATTCATTGGTACCTAGAGTTGTTTCTTTGGGATACGATCAGAGCAGAAGGAAATCACCAGTGATTATCTCTTTGCTCCTCTTCCTGATGGAAACTGGAATACCTGAGACTCACAGGTTCTCCAAGCCTTGGTGTACAGTTGGAGATTCTGATAGTCCTAAGGTGCAGGAAGGTCTATCTGGGAGGCAAACGTATTGCTTAAAGGCAGTGTGGCAATATAAAAGGCATTGGGTTTAAGGACAGACAGATTTGGGTTCAAATCCTAGCTCAGTCACTCAAAAGCTGCATGATCTTGGGTAAGCAAATCAGTCTTTTCATTTGTAGATTGTGTTCTTGAGGGGTTTAAGATGTTCGTAACAGGGCTGATTTGAGTGTGTTATGTTCCTACCAGCCTGAACCACTGGTGGCATGCATGACTTCCACTGGAGGGCACATCAGGTACCAACCAGTGGTTCAAACTCAGTACTGTGTGGGGCATGGTTAGTGTGACATATTTGCATCATTACTGTGATGATGATGATAGTTCTTTCTCCTACCTCTTGAAATATCTAACCTAAGTTGGATGTGGTCAAACACACCTATAATTGTAGCACTCTGGGATGCTGAGGCAGGAGGACTGCAAGTTTGTGCCTAGCCTGGGTAGCTTAGAACTTAGTGAAATGCTTGCTCAAACAAAACAAAACAAAACATAGCACTGGGGATGTAGCTCAATGCAAACACTGGAAATACCACATCTACAAATCCCTCTGGGAAGTGTCACAAATGTGCAGGGCTATAGTAGAAGAGGCTCCCAGAGATAAGCGCTTCTGAAGACAGCAGACATTCTTCAGTTCTGTCACATGACTGCTGGTTTGGTGTGTAGACTAAATATCTCAACCTGGGTTTTTTTTTAACAATATATTTCAATGTGTATTGGAAATATTATACTTCAATACTGGCAACCAATGCACATGTTTACAAACCCCACCATGTGTAGAACCAAAGTCATCACATCACTGAGCTCTATGTGGCTGAGAGCTGTGAGTCTGCAACTTCTACTTCAAAGATATGAAAATTATCTGGGAAGAAAATTAAAATCCATGCTTGGAATTATAGAGAAATTTGGAGATGCTACTGGGGAAATGGGGCAGCCTTGATAAAATCACTCAGCTTACACCTTGTGTAAGGCAGCGTGTTTTAAATGAGCATAAAAGTATTCCTTTGAAAAGGACTCACTGGTCCTCTAACCTGGCAGGATGTCACTTCCTTCTAAGCTCCCAACTCCTCAATGTTTGGCATATATGCTCATCCCAAGGGAATTCTAAGAAGGTGCCAGAAGACCTGTACCTGCTTCACCACTGAGAGGTCTTTGCCTCTTTAATTAGCTATATTGTATCCTTTAACCTCTGGAAAGGAAATCCTTGGTACTTGAATTAAAAAGTAAAGCAAAGCAAGATTTTAAAAAACCCCACTTTTTCATGCTTAGATTACATAAAAATGAGAGTAGAAATGGTAACACAGACTCAGTATATGTTGCCTAATAAAAGACTGGTGTGTGGATAAACTATGTCAGTCAACACTCAAACAGATGCTTTTTCCTTAGGAGCAAGGAGGAGGCAGAAATTCTCCCTACCACTGAATTCCGGCGAGCAGAGAAGTGGACTGTTGTCAAGTATGGTTGAAAACTTGAGAAAATAAAACACTGAGTATATTCTTTCTTTTTAATGTGACTTTGGCCACTTGTTCCGTAGTTTCCATTCCGATCTTCCCTCTGGCCCTTTCCCTACAATCTATTTCTTTCTTTAAATCACCTGCAACTCTGCTGGCAAAGAAACTAAACTTGTTCTCAAATGCGGTCATAAATGGAAGTGCAATGGGACTTGCCAGCCCAGCTCCCAGCCCCCTGAGCTCCCCTTGGGCTGCAGGTGCGCTGGGTCTGCACTTGGCATTTCTGTGGGAATGGAAATGGTGAGCAGTATGTTTTTAGAATGTTGCATTGTTGGCAAAATTTTCCACATGAATTTTCTTTTATAATGCAACTATTTTTAAGTGAATAGAATGTTCCTGTGATAATTTGGCCACAAGAGAGAGAAATTTAGAGGACTGAAATGTACTCAGTAATGAAAGAGACTAACAAAAGTGAATAGATAATCCAACTCCAAAGATATACTTCAAAATTCTCATGTAAAGACTGTTTTACTCTCTCTCTCTCTCTCTCTCTCTCTCTCTCTCTCTCTCTCTCTCTCTCTCTCTCGATACAGAGTAAAGAGCCCTGAACTTAGAGCCAGAAAACCTGGGTTTAAGTCTAGCTTTGCCACTTGCTAATTCAGAGACCTTGAGCAAGTCACACCCCTGTTCCAATGCTGCGTGTCTTGATCAATGAATTAAAGCGATTTAGCTGTTGATCTCCCCTAGGTCTTTTTCAAAGTCACTGCTTTGTGATCAGCTTTGCAGAGAGCTTTAAAATATCCCTCGGGGCCTCCGGATTTGTCTTGGCTGCTTTCTTCCTGTTACCCACACAGATCATTTCTCACTGTTCTCCCCAGATTCTTAACTGTTCTCTTGGATCACAAGAAGTCAGCCTGTAGCAAAAACACTTTGTTCCTTCTTGATTCGGGTTCCTCAAGGTAGTATACCAGACAGGCAAAAGAAAGGACAGGTGGCACATATTACACTAATTTTAGGAGCTTGGGTAGATTTTCCTGATTCTGGCAAGCAGCCCTTGCTAGGATTATTCCAGGAGAATCTTTGGCAACCATGAATGTGCTAAAACTTGGGTAAAATTATGTTCATGGCTGAAAATCTGGAAGGTTCCTGATGTTTTAAATTGTTTTTATTAAGAATTTTGACAATTAAAGTAGCTGCAACATGAAAAATTTTCTCTTTATCTAACTTGATACTTCCTTGGAAACATGGCAATCAGCTAATGTATAATTATTATAATCTTGCATGTTTGATTTTGATTTTTAACATTTTGAAGTGTGATAAGATGCCCAATCTCAAAAGTCTTCCTCAATTGTACTGTGCCTTTTTAAAATTTAACCTGCCTTTTTTTTTAATTGAGCCAAGGACAAAGTATCAAATCCTAAACATTTTTCGTATACATTGCACTTGAAGTTTCTGGCAAGACTGGTATTTCATGGCTAAAAATTCAGTGCCATGTAAATTATAGAGATTCAAGCTAATGAAATGAGCATAACTGCAGACCTCCTAACCAAAACATCCAACATGTTGTAGGAGCAAACGCCCTCCAGATCCATTTTCTAGTATAGAGCAAGGAAAGGAACCACATAACACTGTAACACTTATTAATATTTATGGCTTTTGGAAACCTGACATTTTGCACATTTACTCTCAGGAAGGCTCTAATGACTTCATTAATGAAAATTTATCTAGAGTATATGGCTTATTTACCGAGCAAACAAACAGTTATCTTGGTGAAAGAAGTTTCTGGGTATCTCTGAGCAATCTCCTAAACCACAGTCAACCAAGAATAGATGGGCACAATACCCAAATTCCAAATTACTCATAGCCTCATATACAACAAAAATGTCTAAGTTCACAGAAACAGACTGTGTTCACAGCCTGAAGCAAATGAGAACAAGGTCCAAATATACCAAAAGATATAAAAAATATTAAATATGAATAATTTATGTGATGATTTATGGAGGGGTTTGAACATCAAGACACAAAAATAGACAACAGAGAGATTTATTGACTCTTGATCCATGTACACATGTAATGATCATGTTATTTATTGACTCTTGATCCATGTACACATGTAACACTGAGCAACACAGCATCTTTAGATGATGCTGTTTCCCCATCTAAAGACGAGTAAACTGCTCTTGGCCAGTGAGAAGGTCAGAATGTCCAGATTTCTGATTTAGCTCACAGATTTGAGTCATTGTACTACATTTGAAAAAAAAAAGTCTTTCTTGAGAAACAATTCACATACTATAAAATTTATCCATTTAAAGTTATATAATTCAGTAGTTTCAGTATATTTATAGAATTGTGAAGTCACTACAAAAATTTACTTAGGACATTTTTATCACACCCAAAAGGAATTCCATAGCTATTAACAGTCATACCTTACTACCCGCCAGCTCTCAGTCCTAGGCAAGCACTAATTTACAACCCATAGTTTTACCTATTCTGGACATTGCATGATAGTGGAATAATACATGGCTAGTATGGTTTGAGTGAGTCACCCAATAGTTTGTGTTGAAAACTTAACCTCTAAATTCATAAATTGATTGTATTCAGAGATGAGGCCTTTGGAGGTGTATTCAGAATTAAATGAGGCCATGAGGGCAATGTCCTCATGATGGGTTAATAGCTTTGTAAAAAGGAAGAAGATATCTGAGATACAGTACCCACTCTGTCTCACCGTGTCAAACCCCATGCCATGCCACAATGTAGCAAGAAGGCCTTCAACAGCACCAGCCTCTTGGGCTTTCTGGCCTCTGAAGCCACGAGCTAAATGAAACTCAATTCTTATGAAATGACTTGATCTCAGCTATTTTGTTATATCAATAAAATCCTGACTAAAACAGTGACCTTTTGTAATTAGTGTCTTATACTTAGCATAATTTTTTTGAAAATTAATTTATGATATAAATGTACTTCATTCTTTTCTTATGTGATAATATTCTCTTACATGGGTAAGGCCATCCTTCATTTATCCATTTATCAGTTGATTGACAAGTGGGTTGTTTCTATTTTAGGGCTATGAGGAATATTTCTCTTATAAATATCTGAGTACAAAGTAGTTTTGTTTTGTGGATGGATATGTTCATTGTCTTAGGCACACATTTAGGAACAGAATTAGAATTACTGGGTTATAAGATAAATAAGTATATGTGTAACCTTTTGAGGTCACCAGATTGAAAGAAGCCCCATTATTCTGTACATTTCAAGAATCTCTGTCTCCGAATCTCTCTCTGAATCTGTCTCTGTCTCTCTGTCTCTCTCTGTGTGTGTGTGTGTCTTAAAGGCTATTTGATATGAGTGTTACAGCTATTTTCATAGAATTCTCTCATTAATAAGGCAGCTCCCCCAAAGTTAGCAATAGTAAATGGGTGGGAAACATGGAAAAAAGGGATATTTTTTCTTGAGTGATGCTTGCTTCAGTATGAGTCCTCGAAGATAGGGTTCAAGTCCTTTATATTGCTTTATACTCAAGAACACAGCCTAGTGATCAATGGTAAGCCACAAATTTTTTATTAAATGGGTGAATAGTTTCAAAGAGTAGCTGTGCAGTAAAAAATTTATTTTGCCAAGAGACAGGTCTGGCTATCATCCTTGGCTCTTGAGAGGTGAACTCCAAGCCTTTTGTATTAGTCATCTTTCAGTTGCTGGGGCAAAATACATGATATCCACAATTTAAGGGAGAAAGGGCTTATTTTTGTTCAGAATTTTAGGGGTTTCTGCTAGTGATCTGATAGCTGCAGTGTGGAAAGGTGCAAAGTAGAAAAGCTGCTCGACTCATAGTATACAGGAAACAGCAGGGAAAAACTCAGAGATGAAAGGCCTAGCTACCAGATATGGTCTCCCAGATTGCATCTCTGTGACCCATCCCACCAGAAGTGCACCTTATTAGTCTCCTGGGTGCCTCTCACACCAGTGAAGTTGACAATCAGTATTAACCATCACACCTTTGTAATACCATAATCAATAAGAATGTCTTTGTTTGATGTTAAACAGTCTGTTCTACCAATATAACACCTAACAGTTTTTGGCTATACGAGTTTGACCTCTGGAGGTATTGAAGACTAATGTCAGCCACAGAAGTATCCAAGCATGCCCATGTGACCCAACCTTAACAAAACTCTGGATACCAAGACTAGAACGAGCTTCTTTTGTTGGTGATACTCTGTGAATACTGTCACACAGTGTTACTGGGAGAAGTAAGGCTTATAGGAAAGTTAAAAGGTAATTAGTTAGTCAGCACACAAACACATTTGGCAATGCCCTGTACCCAAGTCTATGTACCTCATCTCTTGGCTGGTTTTAATCAGTGTTTTCTGGATATAATAAACTAACCATGATTCTATCAACTTTCTACGAGTTACATGAATTCTCATGAGTCATCCAATCTGAAGATGGGGTTCAGAATTGAGAGTAGTCTTGGAGATTATCAAACTAGCATTGTCACTAACAATCCTAAAACTCTTAAAGGTGATTAGGAACATTTAGTACATTTAGTGTGCCTACAAGCAAGTGGCCCAGAGTGTCATAGAATGAATTGAGAAAGTTGTCAGATTTTGGTTAAGAGTTATTTAATAAAACCCAGAATTGTTAAGCCATAGGTTCCCTACCTGAGGCATGCAGACTTATATTTTAGAGATAAAGGGATGTGCTTACTGACACTGTACCTCATCATTAAATTTTTTCCCAGAGAAAAGGTTGTCATATAACAGAAATAATAGGATATGAATTATAGTTTTGCCTCTTTCTAGTTTTGCGGCCTCTGTGTCAACCTTCTCATTCATAAGCTGGAAATAATGTTATTACACAGAAGTGGCACAAAAAACATAAAGTTATATGTATATTCTATGAGCTATACAGCATTAAAATGATAATATTTGGGTTTTTTTTCTAAATTATATTTGCTCTGCATTGTTTATGTCATTGAAATTCTTTGGGAAAACAAAATCAATGATGGTACTCTAACAAGATTTTCTTTTTCTCAACCTATGATTAATTTGAAAGGAAAATTAAATAGATACAGCTTTCAAAAAAATTTTTCCCATGGAAACTATGGAAACTCTCCTCTCTCAAAATTCAAATATCAAGGTAAGAAACAATTCTGATATAGTATTGAAATTCTTTTTATGAATAAAATTATAGGTGGAATCATATAATCCCAGCGCTCAGGAGACTAGGCAGGAGGATCGCTGTGAGTCTGAGGCCAGTCGGGGCAACGAAGCGAGTTCAAGGCCAGCCTGACCTGCAAAGTGAAAACCTCTCTCAAAAAGACAAAAAAAGACAAAAAGAAAAAAAAAATAAAAAAAGGAGTAGTAGTAATAATTTGAAAAAACGAAGAGAATACAATGAGATGAATAAGTCTCTGTGGAGGGTCACTTTCTGTATCTCTAAATTATTTAAATAGGGAGTATATTTCAAGGAAATTAAAAACCTTATATATTATTTTGAATTTAGCTTTTCCAACTTAGATATTTAAATTGACTAGTTATCTAACTTTTTCATAGAAAAGACTAATCAATCAATACATTTTTTTTTGAACCGGGGATTGAACTCATGACCTTGAGCTTGCCAGGCAGGTGTTTTGCCACTGAGCTAAATCCCCAGCCCTTAATCAATACATTTTTAATCATAAATAAATATACCAGTCACTGTAAGACTTGTTGGAAACAAATTTTCATCTCTGTCAAGAAGATAGAGTTAAGAAGGAGCAATAAAGGATATAAATTTACCTAGTGATTATCACTATACATGGTCTTTTATCTCTTACCTTTGCCTCAAATCAGTTCCTAATTCTTCCCCACAGATGGAAGCAGCATACTTTTCAAAAACTAGAAACCTTGGCATCATCTTCAACTCTTATTTCTTTCATACCACATTTAACTTATCACCAAGTTTATGAATTTTACCTTCTGATTTGTTCTCAAAATCTCTCCTTTTCTGTTTATCTCACTACAAATTATTGCCTCCTTTCAATCCATTCTGTCATTGAAGACAGTATTATTGCTAAAATATACAATTTATCTAGCCTTTCATCTGTTTGAATTATTTCATTGGTACCATTTTGCCCCACATATAACAAAACTTCAATCTTCCTCTTAATATAAATTGTATGTGTCTTTATGGTATGGGCCCTAATAATTTTTTTCATTCTTTATCTCTTCACCCTGCTTCTTCAGTTCCAGGAACTAGTTTGGTCTTTTCAGCCATCCCTTCCTCAATTAAAGATCCTTCCCTATTTACCACATGATACACTCCTCCCATGGTGGATCCTACACAGTAGTCAAAAATATATGGATACCTTTGTGTATATGCATATTTTTGTATTATATTCAAATAAACAGGGATGTGTATACTATTGTGGATAAAACTGTGTCCTTCAAGAGGTTTATTGAAGTACTGATCCCTGATATTTGCGAATGTGAGTTTATTTGGAAATCAGATCTTTGCAGATACAGGCAAGTAAAGATAAGGTCATATTTGTTTAGATAGCCCTATTCCAATATCACTTGTATCCTGAAAAGAAAAGAGACAGCAGGAGGGAGATGCCACATACAGAGACACATTGACACAGAGCACAAAGATGAAGGCAGAAATTATGAGGTCAAAAGACAAAATGATAATAGTAATAGTCACAAGGTTACAAGAGGATCAAACAAGGTGGGGTGGCATTGTTATTTCTAGGCTTTGGAGGAATCATATGCACACCAGTATCTTGATTTTGAACTTTCAGAACTGTGAGAGAATAAATTTCTGTTATTTCAGGTTACCAGTATGTGGTATTTGCCATGAAAGCCCTAGGAAACTAACACAGTTGGTGGAAGTGTGAAGTGCCGCTAAAACAAGGACATGGAGGTGCCTGTGGAAGGAATTGGGTAATAGGTACACCCTGTCAGAATTTAAAACGTTTATATAAAAATTTTAGGTTGAAGAGTTTACTAGTAGAAATATAGATGTTTTGGTATGTTTGTGCTGCAATAGCAAAATATCTGAGACTAAATAATTTATAAATGATAGAAATTTATTTCTTCAGAGACAGAGGCTGAGAGGTTCGAATGTGAAAGCACTGTCCTCTGGTGAGCGCTTCTTGTTACATTAGCCCATAGCAGAAAGGTGGATAGGCAGAGGGACAGGAAGGAAGGAGGCAGGGAAGGAAGGGGGATGGGAGAGGGAGAGGGAGAGGCAGAGGGAGAGAGGGCGAGAGAGGAAAAAGGGAAGGAGAGAAGGACAGAGAGAAAGAGACAAAAAGAGAGACGGAAAGAGTCAGAGAGACAAAGACAGAGACTGATTTTGTCCTCTGTCATCCTCTAGTACATTTGTTCCTTTTTGTCCCAGCTGATTGGACAGTGCCCACCCACAATGAGAGCAGATCTTCCCAATGTAGTACAGAAGATCCAACTCAACCTGCCAATAATCTCCAAAAACTCACCCTGCAACATACCCAGACATACTTCCTCAGTCAAATTCATATGTAAATTTAATCACTGCAGACATTGAAGGTAATTCTGGCCAGAACTTAGCAGAAAATGATGAACCATGTTATTGGACACTAGAAAAAAGGTGATCTTTTTCATAAAGTGGCAGAGAACTGGCTGAATTATGTTCTACCAGTGAATGGAAAGTAAAATTAATACCAATAAACCTGGATACTTAGCTGATACTTATTTCCAAGCAAAATGTGGAAGGTACATCCTAATTTCTTCTTGCTACTTATAGTAAAAGAGAATGTCGAGGAATGAATTATAAGCTAAAACATAGCGACACTTGATGCTTAAAAATTCGACTTAGAGAGAATACTCTGATAATAGAGCTAAAAATGGGGACAGACAATCATTTGTAAAAGAAATTATGTACACGATGCATGGATCCAATTAACCACCTAAACAGAAGTGACAAAAACAGATGCAATTATCCAGGCAAGAGCATAGAGGATCTCTTGCTTAAGTACCTGTACCCTTATGAGTGCAAAGGAGATTGACATGATTCATAAAAATTTTATACCATTAGATATACTTCCAGATTTGACTAAGAGGACATACAGGACAAAATGCAAGAGTAGAGGCATGGATGCTTGGGATGATGGATCTTTTGGGGCTGAGAGGAAAGGGTTGCCTTTCTGGCAGGCACAAGAACAGAACTGGACACCAGAAGGATTATCCTAAATCTCTGAAATCCAGTGCAGCTTGCCTTATTGGGGTAACATGCTTGGGACTTATGGCCCCCTGTTCATTGCTATTTTCTGATTTCATAAGTTCAAGGATGGAGAGATATGGTATATTAAGATGAACACACCCAAGTCTCATACTTAAATAGTTCAGATGATTAAATCTGGGGCCTTTTGAATCGATAATATTTAGATGGCACCTTAGAGTTAGAGTTGATTCTAAAGTGGATTAAAACTGTTGGGGATTCTAGAATCAGGCAACTATTCTATATATGGGAAGGACATAAATCTGTGTGGCAAGAGGGCAGATAATAGGTTGCACTGTGCCCCTCTGAAAGATAGGTTGAAAGTCTGTGACCTGTGAATGACACAGCATCTTGCAAATAAGTTGAGAGAAATCAGTCCATTAAGGTGTATCCTAATCCAATCCTATTTTTTGTCCCTTTAAAAGGAGGTAAAGACACAGAGAGGAGAAGGCAGCGCTTGGAGTGATGCACCTAAAAGCTAAAAATACCAAGTGTTGAGGGTCACTATTAGGATCTAGCAAGAGGAAAAGAAAGATTCTGCCCAGAGCTTCAGAGTGAATATGGCCCTGATGACTCTCTGATTTTGGAGTTCTAGTCTCTAGAATTGTGATAGAATAAACTTGTCATTTTAATCCACTCAGTAAAGAAATATATAAAGGACTTTTGACTTTATTTAATCTGAAGGCAAGAGTTCAATTGAAGTCATTCAACCATATGAAAAATAAACTCAGACTTTTACTTTAGAAAGAGCATTATAGTGAGGAAATATACAATTGTGATCATAGTAGATTTTCTGTATGCATGTCATACCTCTCTTCAGAGTAATTTGTGGGCAGCAGAAATTGTATTTTGTTTTTGTCCTTTCATGTAATTCTAGTACTTACTATATCATTCATTTCTAAGCAAAAATGTGTTAAATTAATAAATAAAAACCAAATGACTGAGTTTTTCATAATGAACCTACAAATGTATCATCCCCAAGAGAAGAGAACTTTGCATCTTCAATATCCACCATGTATCAGTTTGTTGCAAGAACAAAATAAAGCAAGGTTCAGAAACTGAGTAATTTCAATGAGTAAGCTGGAGTCAGTTTTATCTTTAATGTCTCACGTAAAGGAGAGGAAAAGGAACAAGGCATTAAATATTTTAAGCAGCACAGTGCTTCCATGTGGAATTAGACTGAAGCACAGAATAAAAAATGGCAAACTCCTTGATTCTGACATCATCACCTTTGGAATAACTGGTGGATATTTGATACTTGTGACTCAGGTCACAGACAGAGATGGAGAAATAATCATTCTATTCAATTCATTTCAAACCACTCACCACAGGAATGATTAAAAATGAAAAGAACTTCTTTGTTGGAAGTAAGGTTCATTTTAATGTTGCCAGAGTGAAGCACAGATATCAAAACTTGAACTTGTTTATTTCTTATTTCTTTACTGTATTCTTCATTTTAAAATAACATTATATAGGGCATCACTTGAAAGAAATTCTCTATTTCCTTTTAAAGATGCTTTATTTTCTGATATAGCAATTAGAATTATTATAAATATGCACATTACTACCAAAGGGTCGGTTTATAATCACATTTTTTTCTTTTGATGTGCATTTATATTAGGTATCAACTGCAGAATTCCATTAATTAAATAAAACATACTTTTATCTATTCAGTTTCAAAATAAACTAAACATTATTTCAATAGCAGCCCATGTTCTACCTTTTGTCACTCTTTAAAAAAATTTTAAAAGAGAATAAAGCTTTGTGCTTTGCAACAAAAATAAACGTGGTGATTTGGATAATGAAAATACATGAATCACCCTAAAACTAATAGAGGTGATCACATTTGTGACGACTCATTAACTTTGTATAGGATGCAGTTCACTGCCCTGGGTCAGGAGTTCATAATGGTACAAGGTAGAGTTATTAGCTAAAGATGGTTGCAATAGGAAATTAACAGAAGGTCTGGGAATCAGTATCCCTCTTGACATGTGTCACTATATTAAACTATGTGTTGAAAAAGATCTCATGCAGAAAAGAGATAAAGACAAGAAATAGGCTGAATACAATGCATACTAATAGCTAGAATTTGTCAAGCTCACTGTAAGCACCTTGAATATATTTGATTCCTTAGTCTTCACAGCAATCCTATCAGGATTATTTTCCTTGTTTTACAGAAGAGGAAATGGAAGCTTAGAAATTCACTCCAAGGCATGGGCCAATAAATGTTGGAGCTTGGATTCCATCAATGCCTGTGTCCTTTATTATTTTAACTATGGCAAATGGTCTACCTATCCCTGCCTTATCTCCAACATCATCTAGTTTAGAATAAGCAAAACAAGGATGTCCTGTTCAATATAGTTCTGGAAACATTAGCCAGAGCAATTAGACAAGAGAGAAATAAAAGGAGTAAGAGTAGGAAAGGGAGAAGTTAAACTGTCATTGTTCACAGATGACATGATACTCTACATAGAAGACTCCAAAAACTCTACCAAAAGACTTTTTTTTAATAACCAAATTTAGCAGTGTAACTGGGTACAAAGTCAACACTCAAAAAGCAATGGCATTCCTGTACACAAATAACAAACTCATTGAGAGAGAAATTAGGGAAACCACACTCTATAAAAATGATATTCTTAGGAATCAATCTAACAAAGGTAGTGAGTTATCTATACAAGGAAAATTATAGCATGTTGAAAAAGGAGATTGAAGAATGTATCAGAAAATGGAAAGATTTCTTGCTCATGGATAGGAAGAACCAACATAGTGAAAACTCCCAAAACTGTTATATAGATTTAATGCAACCCTGATCAAAATACCATTAACATGCCTCACAGAACTAGAGAAAATGCTCCTAAAATTCAGTTGGAAACAGAAGAGACCTTGAATAGCGAAGATAAACCTGGGTAACAAAGGCAAAGCATGAGGCATTGAGATCTCTGACCTGAAAATATACTATAAAGCTACAGTGATAAAATCAGCATGGTACTTGCCAAGAAACAGACCTGAGGATCAGTGGAACAGAATAGAAAATGTAGACATAACTACAAATACACTCAGCCACCTTATCTTTGATAAAGGGGCAAAACATGCTCACTGGAAGAAAGATAGCCTCTTTAATAAATGGTGCTGAAAAAACTGGCTCTCCACATGCCAAAGACTAAAATTAGGTCCATATCTATTGCCATGCACTAAACTAAAGTCAAAATGGATCAAAGATCTAAACATTTAAACAGAAACACTAAATCTACTGGAAAAGAAAGTAGGTAGAGATCTTGAAGACACAGAAGTAGGAAGAGAGTTCATGAACAATATCCAGACAGCATGGGAAATACTTCAAAGAATCAATAGCTGGGATCTTATCTTATTAAAAAGCTTTTGCACATCAAAAGAAATCACCAACAGAGTGAAAACAATGCACAGAGTGAGAAAAATTTTAGCCTATTCTCCCTCAGATAAAGGACTTCTATATAAAACCTATAAAGAACTGGAAAAACTCAGAACCCCCAAATTCAAAGCCCCATTCTAAAAATGGGCATCTGAGACGAATATACACTTCTCAGATAAAGAAGTACAAATAAAAAATAAATATGTGAAAAAACATTCAACATCATTGGTCATTTGAGAGATGCAAATTAAAACAACACTGAGATTCCATCTCACCCTAGAAAGAATAGCTACTGTCAAGAAATCAACCAATAACAAACACTGGAGGGGCTGTGGGGAAAAAGGAACCCTCCTCCACTATTGGTGGGAGCACAGACTGGTGCAGCCACTGTGGTAATCAGTGTGGAGATTCTTCAAAAATGTAGAATTAGAGGTCCTATTCGATGCAGCTATTCTCTTCCTGGGTATCTTCCTTGAAGAATTAAAAACATCATACCACAGCAATATATGTGCACCCATGTTTGTAGCAGCACAGTTTGTAATAGCTAAATCTTGGAAACAACCTAAATGCCCATGAACTGAGGAATGGATGAAAAAGATGTGGTATTTTTATACTATGGAGTACTACTCAGCCATAAAAAGGACATACAAGACTTTTATAGGTAAATGGATATAACTTGGGCTCATACTCAGAAGTGAAATAAATCAGGCTCACATATGTAAACAGCATATTGTCTCACTAGTGTAAGAAGCTGAAAAAGTAAATAAGATCCAAAATATGAAATAGACATTGTGAAATGGGAAGAAATGTCCAAAAGGAAAGAGAAACTAGGATTGGGGATAGGAGAAAAGAAGGAACAGGCAAGGGAAAAAATATATATGATAGTTAAGATAGTTAACTACTAATTCTTATTAGTTCATTGAAAAGAAACATTTGTGCTTATATTGTCTGATAAGTTTTTATGCCTATACCTTGTAATCTGAACAGCTATTTTGAAATAACAATATGCAATGTATTAACAGTTATTACTCTATTACTATATTGTTTTGAAATGTTGTATCATTGTTTTTATTGTTTTTTTTTCTTTAAAGTAAAATTGAAAAAAAAAAGAATAAAGCAAACAAGAGTGCCAGTGTTTTGCAACCAAAGATACAAGGGGACCGGCACAAAGACCCCCACCGCCGGGGATGATTATTGATTGTAGCAGCAGGGGCCGGCAAGGGGAGAATGTGGTTTGGAAAAGGTACATTCACTAAACCTATAGATTCATACTATTAATGATAGAATTAAAGCTGGACAAAAATCTCAGCCTGAGGGTATGCTAAAGAAATATTGCTGGGAATGTATTTTTAAAATGTCGACAAACACTGTGCCTCCCTGACTTGTGGTCTGCCATTAAAGAGCTGTGACATCCTGGGAAAAGCATCATTTCCCAAGCCTGGGCGAGGCAGGTGCAAAGGCCATGCTACCAAAGCTGGTCTGTGAAAAACTATGAGTGATAATTTCTGTGCTCTGAGAAAAAGGCAATGTACAGCAGTAACTTCCTCATAGGGAAATGTACACATGGTTTATGAGCATCTTTTATTCTGAAGTTAGGTTATCACCTTCTTGGTACTAACATTTCAGTGACAGCCCTGGAGATGATAGAAAATCTGTGTCTGCATGCATGTGTAGAACCCAGAGCTTTTGCACATGCTAAGCGAGAGTTGTACCACTGCCTTTTAAAAACAGTGTCTTTACTTCACAACCTAAGAAGTTGGTTACTTTGTCCCACACTGCAAATAGGAAATATAGAACTTGGAAAGCCTGTACAGAGAACTAGTACTCCAGTACATTTTCTAACTCAAAATTTCTGCCTTCTTCTACATTTCCATGGTTCTTTACAGTTTGCTAATCATTTTCACATGAATTATCCTTCCTGATGCTCTATGGTCAGTCTTGTTCTCCATAGATTAAAAACAGAGTTTAATACAACCACAACTACAAACACACTCAGTCACTTTATCTTTGATAAAGGGGCCAAACACTCCCACTGGAAGAAAGATAGTCTCTTCAATAAATGGTGCTGGAAAAATTGGCTCTCCATACGCCGAACACTAAAACTAGACCCGTGTCTATCACCATGCACTAAACTAAAGTTTAAATGGATCAAAGATCTAAATATAAAATGGAAACACTAAATTTGTTGGAAGACAAAGTAGGTAGAAATCTTGAAGACATAGAGGTAGGTAGAGAATTCATGAACAAGAATCAAACTGCACAGGAAATACTTCCCAGAATCAATAACTGGGATCATGTCTTATTAAAGCATTTCTGCTTGTTGAAAGAAATCTCCAGCAGAGTGAAAAGAAACCTACAAACTGGGAAAAAATCTTAGTGAACTGTCCCTCTGACAAAGGACTTCTGTCTAGAATATATAAAGACTTAAAAAAATTCAGATCCCTGAAATTCAAAGACCCAATCCAAAAATGGGCATCTGAGATGAACACACAGTTCTCAGATGAAGCAATACAAATGGCAAATAAATACATGAAAAAACTTCAACATCATTGGTCATTAGAGAAATGCAAATTAAAACCACACTGAGGTTCCATCTCACTCCAGGATCAAAAAAACTACCAACAAAAAATGCTGGAGAGACTGTGGGGAAAAGGAACTCTTTTGGTGGGAACTCTTGTTTTGAAGGCCTATATTGTCAGTGTTCTGGGCTCTTTGCTATTGTTGTTTATATGTCTTTTTAATTTATGTTTTTCTAGAAATTTGTTTTGTTTTGTCTTGGGTTTTTTTTGTTTTTCCCTCTAACTCTGTTGGTGAGAGTGCAGACTAATGCAATCACTGTGGAGGTCAGTCTGGAGATTCCTCAAAAAGCTGGGATTGGAGATCCCATTTGACTCAGCTATTCCACTTCTGGGCATATTTCCAGAAGAACTGAAAACATCATCATACCACAGTGATATATGTGCACCTATGTTTTTAGCAGCACAATTTGTAATAGCCAGATCTTGGAAACAATCTAAGTGCCCATTGACTGAGGAATGGATAAAAAGATGTGGTATTTTTACACAATGGAGTACTACTCAGCTATAAAGAATGATAATATTGAGATATTTATAAGTAAATAGATGCAACTCCAGACCATACTCATCAATGAAATAAATCAAACTCACATGTGTAAATACCATATAGTCTCCCTACTATAGGAAATGGTAAGAGTACATAAGATAAAAAAAACTCAATAATTACAGTGAAAGTATAAGAATCTGCTTAAAGGAGAAAAAATAAAATCTCAGGGAAAATGAGGAAAAAGAAAAAGGAAGGGAAAAGAAAAAATGTCTAAAATTATATAAACACACTTATGATAGCTAAAATGATTAGGCTACAAACTCTGTAAGTTCCTGGAACAAAATAGTTAACATTCATAGGATTGGAACAATTGTGCATGTTATTGTATAGTGAACTGAGAACTCTTGAAGATCATTATGTAAAATAACAACCCTAGTTATGCTCATACCACCTTGCTTTGAAGGCCTATATTGTCAGTGTTCTGGGCTCTTTGCTATTGTTGTTCATATGTGTTTTTCATTTCATGTTTTTCTAGGAATTTGTTTTGTTTTGTCTTGGTTTGTTTTGGTTTTCCCTCTAATACAGAAAGGATAGGTATACACGTAGAGACTCATGCGTAGAACTTCTAAAAATATTATGAGAATTGATAATATAATGCACGATGAAATGAACAGCTACTTTGAAGAAAAAGAGACACTAAGGTACCCAGTGCTGATTCTGTAGCATCATGATGTGAAATCCAGCAATACTATTATTCTTTGTTCAGAGTGATTTTAGTCATTTTTGTTTTAATTTCAACATACATGAAGGTATGTGCAGCTATTTTGAAGAGAATGAGAGACATTGCAGACATTGTTGACTTCCTTATTGTCTGGTCTTGAAGACCTAAAATGCTTTCATCATCCTGTTCTGATCAGTTCTATACTATTTTGTTTTTTATGAAATCATTGTATGTGAAGATATGGACAACTATTTGGAAGAAAACAAGAGACAAAATGATAGACAGTGAAGATCTCTGGTTGTCTTGCTTTGAAATCTGTGTCTCTTACATTATTATCTTATGATCTGCTTTGTTATGTTTAATTTTAAGCTGTTTAAATATTTTAAAAAAGCAGAGTTTATGGGAGGCTTGATAACCTGACCAGTTCTACAGATTTTAACTCAGGTCTTTTGCCTTTAAATGATATCTGCTGCCCAAACTATAAGTAGTCTGTAATGTGGTCTAACAATAGATTTATAAGAAAAGTGTTTTAAATACACAGAAATGATAAATCTTAATATCTGGAGGATGACTTCGGCCTTGCATTGTGTGGGGGTCACCACTAAACGGTATTGTCTCTGTTGCTCGGACCTCACCAGAAGAAACAGGAGTCCTTGAGTTAGAACTGAGTATTTTGGGGTAAGTCATACCACTTCCTGAGCCTCAGTCCCTACATCCTCGAATGAGGATAGTGACATCTAAATTACAATTTGTAAATAATTGAAAAGCTAAGTGCCAAGTGCCTAGATATTGTAGTCATTCAAAAATGGAAGTTATTGTTCACTACTGCTACCCAGTGTGATGCTCTATTACTACTGAGTAAGAATTAAGGATAGTATACTATACACAGCAATAATTCTAGAATTTTCCTGATTCAAATTTGTAACAAATATAGACAACTTATATATATTTGGGATAATTCCTGAGTTTACTTCTCTGTAAAATGGCAATATCTTTTCAGTAGTAAGTGCCTTGTGGCTTTAGAAAGACAGGGACGTCATGGTGCTGTTGAAGAGTTAAATATGATTATTTTTCAGGAAGTAGCCCTTAGAAATACATTACACAGATTTGATGGTAATAAATTGGTACTTATGAGCTACAAATCTCTATAGTTACGCTGTCACTTTCTGTGAAGACAAGATGAGAGCTAATCCAGATACTTGTTTCTGTATAGGTTATAACTTGCATGTGCCTAGCTAAAAATATATTTGACAGTTTTCAAAATTTGTAAGATAAAAATAAAGGCAGATAAAAAGCTAAAATTCTTCAACAAATAGAGTAGGAAAGGAAGGGGAAGAGTAACTAGGGACTGGGGAAAGGATTGTTCTTCAGGGTACCAGGAGAATCTGTGTACAAACACTGTACATTTAAATTAGTACTAGATTCCTGACCTTCCTGAGCTACACACTGACTGACCAACCAACTGATCTCTCTCTCTCTCTCTCTCTCTCTCTCTCTCTCTCTCTCTCTTTATTCCAGATTCACTAAGTTTGCCAGGCTGGCCTCAAACTTGCCATTCTTTTGCCCTCAATATTCTTAATAGCCAGGCTTACAAGTGTGCTGCATTCTCCAGCTCTATATTTTTAAAAATAAAAATGTCTTTTTCTTAACGTTTCTTATCAGATGATAAAGAGACTAATCACTGATATAAAGATACCCCTAGATAAAGCTTTGTTCTATGACCAAAGTGGAATTTATAGACTTAACCTCTCTTTGCAGCTGTAATGAGAGCTTCAGTTTTTCTTTTGTTGATTAATTTTTCTCTTATCCTTCTGAAAAAGTGCATATTCCATTCATTTCTCTATCATGTTACTGTCCTCTGTCTTTCCATTTATTTTAGAAAATTTAGGTAAGATTTAGCCATGAAAACTCAGGCTATGATGGCTGTAGTAGAAAGAATCCAAAATTGTACCTCTTACAAAATCCATATGAAGCTTTACTTTTGATTATGATGAACTTGACTTATTGTTGTCTATTCCCTGGCCTACTTAAAAAAATGAAAGCTTCCTGGTTTGAGACTCAGTTGTTCTTGCTGCCATTGCCTGGCCTAACCTCATGCTTTGCCACATCTAAACAGCTACAAGAGCTGCTATTACAACCAATCTCTGCCTCTAGCACCTTCTATATTAAGCTTCTTATAATTGCAGCTGTAATAATCTTTCTAAAGCACAGCTCTGATTATGGCTTTTTGCCTCTCTACATCATAGTTCTGTGTGCCATTGAAGCTGCCATGATTATCCCAGACTGCTTCTTTGTTCACTGTATACCTGGAGGTCAGTCTGCTCTACAGTCAAATAAATTCCTTGCTAGTGTTTGAATGAGGAATGAGTTTTCTGCCACCTTACCTTACAATTGTCTCTTAGAAGCCAAATAAATAAAGAAAATCATACCTGGTCATAACATCTATGTAACAGTCACAATTCTTTTCCAATATGGTAAAGTTCACATTTGGCCCCAAATTTAACAAGCCAGAACCATAAGAATCTAAATTAAAGAAGTATTCTTACATTTGCAATCTAAAGCCCGGCACTATCATACATATATTGTTCCTTAGCTGCTGAGATAGGATTTTCTTTCAGTTGCCAAGGTACACGACGCCAGCTGGCAGAAATAGGCCAGCAGAAAACACGCCACGTCGAAATCCCATGCAACAGAAACAAATGAAATCTAATTTGCTGACCTTTCTTGTTTACTTGGTTCATTTGGCAATGTAATATAATAAAACTAACATTGGAATGGATAGTACAAGACTCAGACTTTAGTCCAATTTCTTCTATGACCAACCATATAACTTTCAGAAGATACTGCAAATTTTCTTCTCTTTGGCTTTTTCATTTACAGTGTAAATGCAAAAGGAATTCTTGGTTTCTTATTTGTCATTTCCTGCAACACAGATATTTTTCTGTATCTATTTTCTTTACAACCCTCCACCATTCTGGAAGCATTACAGATTCCATAATTCTATTTTAATGCCACTGAAAACCCAAGCAGAGGACAGTTGTAAACAATCATAAATAATTTTAGAAATATTTGTAAAATATCACAAATGATTTTCAAATATACTGTTCGTTTGGGTATTAACTGGATAACTTCAAAGGCCTTGGCTAGCTTTAATATAGTAAAATTCTATATTCAAACATACATTTGAAATTCATGCAACTTGAAAGAAAAGAAAATTGTAGACATGTGTACATTGTCTGTATTCTCCCATCTGAGAAACCCTTGGATATGATAGTTTCCCTGCATTATGTGAAGAATCAGGATATCTGCTTTATTTTTACGTACATAAAACATTGCCTGAAATCTCACAGTTCTGGTTATAATTTATACTGTAGTTTTTCCTTTTGGATTGGAATACAGATTTCTTTCAAATAAACATATGAGTTTAAAATAAATTACTGAAACATTTTTCTCAGAGTGCTAGTTTTAATATTCCTGCTTCTAAAGAGAAAAGTTCAATTAATATTGTATTGGGAAAGGTAAAAGTTTTCAGAATGTCTACTTT
This sequence comes from Hydrochoerus hydrochaeris, assembly GCA_004027455.1. Taxonomy (NCBI): domain Eukaryota; kingdom Metazoa; phylum Chordata; class Mammalia; order Rodentia; family Hydrochaeridae; genus Hydrochoerus; species Hydrochoerus hydrochaeris. The sequence continues at coordinate 74,439 of PVLA01003793.1, read as the reverse complement.
GTGAAATATAAAAGTATATGATTCAGTAATAGCATGCAGGAAAATTGCTTGTTCCAAAAGCTAGGTTAGCCGTTACAGTCCCAAAACTGAACCTTAAAATAAAGATGGCAAGTACATCACAAACGTACTCTTTGTCACCTGACTCTCCATTGAAGTATACATTGATGAACTGATACCAGAAATCAACCTTTTTGATATCTTTGCTTAAAGGGTTACATGGCTGAAATCCAATCAAGTTGGCATTATCAAGTCTTTTCCTAAAGATTACCCAAATTTTCAGTTCAATCAGAGTTACAGTAAAAAACAAAAACAAAACAAGTTTCCTGTAGTTAACTTGGAGATATTAGAATTGGTGTAAATGAAAATCAGTGCCTGTTCTCTCTCTGTCTCTCTGTCTGTCTCTCTCTCTCTTCAACCAAAGTAGAGGCAATTTGAAAATCTAGGCATAAGTGAAATACAATATTCAAGCAATTTTATTCTTCCATATTCATGTGATGCTCAAGATAAAAAATAACTCTAGTCTACTTTTCCTTAATACAAAATATATTTGTCCTTTTTTATTGAAATTAAACCTTATTTTCAAATTTGTCACCATTTATAAACTCTAGAATGATTCAGATAAACAGACTATGCAAAAACTATTTATACAAAGGCACTAAAACTGTCCAGGCAAACTAAATGAGAAGAATTCAACACTTACTTGGCATAAACCGCTGATGCACATATCCAAAGATTCGGTGTAACAACGAGTACCATCCAAGACCTTGGGTGCCAGTTCAACGACTAGGGTTGTTCCTTTGGCTTGGCACTTGAGTGAACATGGATTGTCAGGGTCATTAGACACAGGAAGCCACTCGTAAAACTGGCCGTGGTGCTTAACATCATTATGAGCTGAGCACTGCTGAGCTCGGAAATCACCTGCTTCTGGTGGACAGTCCTGGAGAAGAAAGTAGGGGAGAGGAAATACAGGTTAAGAGGACAACTCCAAACAGAAAACTGCAGCAGCTAGGCAGCCGTAAAAGTTTGGAAAACAAAGCAACCATTATCCTGATCATTTGCAGATGGACTCTATTCTGTTATTAGTTCATTTTAGGGGTTATATGATTGTTTGGCTCTCAAAATATAGAATTCTGAGAAAGTAATTACCTTAAGTATATTTTCTGATTAAAGCTAAATTAGAAACTAATCAGTTTACAAGAGATCTTCTGGTTGATGTTTACTGGGAAAGCAACCATCTTGAAATATATTTTCTGGAAGATGTCTATTGGTTCACAAGCTCTTTTACACTGAGGTATCATTTTTGTTATGGTTGATACATTGTGTCAACTTGAGAAGCTTAGAAGTTTAACTAAGAGACTCAGCAGGGAGGCAGGATCCTTGCTTTGTAAGTAACCTCATCCAGTGCAAGAGAAAGGCATGGGGATTTTGTGGGGGGTGGCCTGCATACACTATAAGGAAGGAAAAGACACATGCTCCTCCTTTTTTGCTCTGGCTGCTGCCTTGAAGTGTTACCCCAGTGCCATTCCACCCTACCTTGTAGCCAGCTGATTATGGACTGAAACTTCCACAAACTGTAAGCTAATAAACCTTTCCTTCCTTAATTTTGAGTGTTGGGTATTTTGTCCTAGTAATGAGAGAAAAGTAACCAAGACACATTTTGTTTATCTTGTAACTTACATAGGCCCTGGGATTATGTGAAAGTACTGGTCCTTTTAGTCCAGATATTAAGCACAAAGATAACTATTTATTTTAATAATTAGCAGCAAAAGTTTAACATAAGTTCATTAAAAAGTTTGGGAGCTGTTTGTAATCATTCTCTATCACTTAAACTGCACAGTATCTAGGATTAATTACAAGGAACAAAAGGAGACAGTATCAGTTCTACATGAATCACTTTAGGTTAGGCACCTCTTCAGGTGTGTGTGGCCACGTGTAGTAGATCTTCCTGAGTTTGGTTTTTCTCAAGCTCAGAGGTTTCCCCATAATCATTTTCAACAGTGCTGTAAGAAGTTCATAAATTTATGCCAACAAATTATTGGCAAAGGAAAGATGACTATTTAATGAAACAACTAAAGAGAAAGAGTTAGAGAATTAGAAAATCATATCACAGTGATACATGCATACCCAGGTTCATACCAGCATAACTTGTAATGGCTAAAACTTGGAAGTGGAATATATGTCCAGTTACAGGTGAATTTTAAAAAATGGATGGATTTTAATGAATGGATTAAAAAATGTGGTATATATACACAATGGAGTACTACTCAGCCATAAAGAAGAAAAGATTTGAGACATTTGTGGGAAAATGGGTGCACACGGATTCCACAGCGCTAACAGAAATAAATCAAACATACATTAAATATCACATAGTTTCTCTTAAATGAGAAACCCAAAGTAAAGAGCAGAGTAGAAGAAAGATGATAGGACAGGGAGATAGATTTTGAAACAGGGAGGTGGGAAGGGGATCTGGAGATAAAGGTAGATGGTAAGGAGAAGGAAGTAAAAAGGATCAAGATGGGACAGGTGTATGTACCAATACATCATGATGAATATATTTATTACATATCATAAACATATACAAACTAAAATGTGTTTTTTAAAAGTTATACTAGCAGAACCCCCGTAGAAAACAAGACTGTTTTAAATGTATATGTCATAAATGGCAACTTACAATGTAAAAATATGAGTAGCAATGGCTTTTATCTAATATATGGCAAGCCTCAGAAAAAGCAAATAAGATTCAGCCTTAAAAAGGCAAATATTGACTTTTTCTTGAAGAAGCCTTTTTGATAGGCATATTTTCATTTTATGTTTTCAGAAGAAAACTTACTGCAAAGAGTTTAGATTATCCAGACATTGGATGGCTTTTATGATAAGTTTTTGTTAAAAGATTTGCATGTGACCTTCAGCAGTTGGTGGTTACATTATCATTTCAAGAGTTCTCTCACAGGTTTCTTTCTGTCTGTTCATACAGAAATTTGTTTTATTATTTAAATTTTTTATTAGTGCATATTTGTCATACATAGTGATCACATAGGGAATTTGTACCTGTGCATTACACATCTCAATTCTTTTTTCCCACCCTCCCCTCCTATCAATGCTTCTTTGCTCTTCCATTTATACAAGCACTGTCTCCGTTTATCCATTCTGTTTTTTCCTTTTCCCTTCTTTCCTTCCTCCTTCCCCCCTACTCTATCCCCTTCTCATTTGAACATATTCTTCCTACTGCCCAGTATCTCTCCTCCATTATGCACCCTCTTTACCTTTTTGGTTTTTTACACAGGGAAACAATGCAATATTTAAGCCTGTGAGTCCCATTTATTTCACTTATGATTGTGGTTTCAAGATGTATCTCTGCTTTATAAAACAGAATTCTTGACTCTTAAGCATTAGTGATACTATTCAATAGCATATAGGCTCTGATACTTGGAGGAGCACAGATTTTTTTTCTAGGCAAAGTAGGATACAAATACTTATGTAGGATGAATGGAAAATGTCTCAAAATACAACATAAAAATGTCAAAAACATTTGACTGTCAGTACTGATTATATATATATATATATATATATATATATATATATATAAAATTGAGAGACAGAATGACTAAAATATAGTAACAAAGGAAAAGAATAACTTATAAAGCATAGATATACATACACAGGTTTCAACAAGTCTTAAGTGGTTTTGACTATTTTCTTTAAAAAGTGTGATTAAAATCCATTGTTTATTAATTTTTTAAATGATGGGCTATAGTTTAAGATCCATTAATAAATAAAGCATGTGTGTATTATGGTGGTATTTACTTGTTTGCTGTGAGAAATCAGAGACCATAACTTGTGCAAAACTATGCAGTGAATCACAAAACAGGTAATTTGTATCAAACCACGACCAATAAGATAAACTAAATTTCAGTGTTTTGACATCACCTCCTTTTTTGGGTCATATGTTCTAAGTATGGATTTTCTATTTCATGTTCACAAATTTTAGCACTATCTGCCTTTTCCTTAGTTATCACTGTTTCCCCTTAACATTAGGACCACCCACAGCCCTAAAATTCTGTATGCTTCCATACATGCCCCCTCCTGGTTAGAAACACTATGAAATCTCTATAGGTGTTTCTTCCCCTTGCTTAGTAGTTAGAATAAACTGATCTTAATATGACCACCTTGTGGTCACTGAATGGGCATTTCCTCATTTGAGCTGATAATTTAATGAATGATGATTAAAACAAGGATTTTCTTTTGCATCATACCTGTCATCCCATCTGTCCTTTGCTTACTCTGAAACATGGAGGAGATACTGAAATGGACTCAATAAAGCAAACACTGAGAAACTTGTTTGAAATAGTCCACAATCCCTCTCATAATTATCTTTGCCTCATTTTTCTGTAAGTACAAGTAAACCAGATAGAAGGGAATTCCAGGGTCAGGCTGAATCACCTTTTCCTTAAAGTAAGAAGGCTACAATGTAATTAAAAGATGTATTGGTGTGAACCAGAGATAATTTTCTGCATTTTCCCAGTTCCAAGAAAAGAGTGTTGATTACATTTAAAACTGATATGCTACATCATCTCTGGGCAGACATAAAACTATTCTCCCTTTGTTTGATCAAATGTGTTGATTTTCCACTTCTAAAATAAATGGTACTTAAAATGAGCCAAAGATAAAACTAGTAAAAATGAAGTTAAAACCATTAGGCTTTCTTTTCTGTGAAAAACATTAGTAAATATTTAGGTACATCACAGAGACTAAGCAGGTGTTTCTATTTGCAATTCATCTCTGCATATAATGGTTTCAAGGACACCTTCTATATTGGTTTTATGATTTTTTTTAATTATCAGAAAAATATATCTGAGAATTGCAGTGCTTGTGACTCCCTTTATTCACTTTTATTATTACCGTGTTTCCATCTATCTATAATTTTGTAGGGTGGGTCAGTATATTTTGCTAAGTTGAGAATGTGTTTAAAACCTGGAGTGGAGAGTTGGATCCTAAACTTGGACTTTTTAATGTTTGAGTTTATTTATACTTGGCAAAATGCAACTTCCTGTTTTAAGAAAAAGATTTAACAAGACTTTAAAACAGGTTCAGAAGTCTTCTTGGTCATCAAATAGCCCTTACAAAATAACATTTCAATGGTTTAAGTGTAAATGAATCAGAAATATATGAATCAAATTTCCCTTGAAATATACTTTTAAAAATTCAGAGAAGAGGATTTGGCAAAATATTCTTTGTTTGACCCCAAAACTTCTCAAGCATAGTTGAAGATATTCACTGAACAACTAATGCATCTTCAATCATCCAGTTACAGGAGTGGAAATTTAGGCAATAATTATAGCATCTTATCCCACAAGTATATAATAATACATGATAATAATAACATTAGGAACAACAACAATGATAACAACAATTCTTATTTGAAAAGAGATTCACCATCTGAAAGGTTTTTAGTTTTTAACAATTTGACCCATTAAACCATTATACTTCTGATCCTCTTAAAAACCAGCTTCAGAAACTGATGACCTATTTTGAAAAACAAACCAAAAACAACCCCCCCCCAAAGCCCCAACACTCCTCCAATCCTTAACAAATTTATCTTTGAAATATCAGCTTCTGGGAATTCTTTACAACCTAAGTCATAATCCCGACTGAGAGGGGTGGTTCTTCCTTGGGGATACTAAATGCACACTTTATTGAACATTTACAATGTGATATTTCTGCTTTCATAAAACATCAATGATGGCAACAAGAGTTTGCCACTGAGATTTTTTTTTTTTTGCCACTGAGATTTTTAAAACATAAAAGAAACAAATGGATTATGATTTACAAACTTTGGCATGGAACTTGGCATATAGGAAGTGATGATGAAGATAATTAAAGCTACTGAAAAGTCCAGTGACTGGTGGAAACACATTCTAACCCTCACCAAGAACCCAGAAAACAAATGTCAAGGGGCAGAATGAAATGCATCTCCAAGACTCATCCTGTCTATGTCTCCTGAAAGACCATCAAGTAGAAAAGGAACAAGAGAAGGCAACTGAATATATTTCCCCCATTGGAGTCCACAACTCTAACAGATCTGTGTCAGGTTATTGGGCTGTGTCAATATGGGTTGACAGATTTGGGTCAGACTATGGGGCTAGATCTGAGAAAATATAGTTTCTTAGTAATAGATGATCCCAGGAATTTAGCTGTTTCATGTAGTAGTTTTGCTATTGAATTTTTTAAGCACTTAATCCTACCTCTGTTGTCTCAGAGCTTTCTTCTTTAAAAACACAAAAATAAAATCTGACCTTTTATTTGCTCCCATTATAATTCACACAGTCTGTGGAGTTCTGCCATATATGAATCCATTTCAAAACATTTTCTGGTTAATCAACTAGCCAGTGGGAAAGATAAGATAGATCCCAGATGTCCCCTGATGATGATAGGTAGATCAAATTACACTGCGGGACAAAAGAGGGTCAGACTTTTCAGAGTTTACTCACTGGGAGAAATGTGAAAGCTTTGTATCTCAGCAGCTAAGGTCGCTATAGAAAAGTCCTTTAAAATGGCTTTGAAAAATATACAGAATATAGAGTTAGGGCCAGGAGAAGCATTACTTTTCCTTTTATTTTCATTCTTCTTAAAGAAGACATTTTTCTTTCAGAGAGACATACATGTGGCTTTACAGCTGTCCTTAAATATTCAGTGCTTGGCCTGTGTTTTTTCTCGCTGTTTCATTTAACTTATTAGATGAGTGTTATGGTATAAAAGCCATACTCTGACTCTATGTTTTTGTTCCTTCGGTCAATATGAATGTCTGACAGTATTGAGAAAACACTGGAAATTATATTCAGAGACCACATACACTAGTTACTAGGAAAAACCTATCCTCCTGACGCTTCCCTCTGCTGGAACTGTTCTTCTCAACTCAATACCATTTTTCCACACTCTCCTAATTACTCACCCTCTATAAATGTTACTGAAAAAAGTTAGAATTGCTTAGATATATGCTTGACCTTCCAATCATACGGGGTCACCATTTTATGGTAAAAATATGGAAATGTATTACCTATTCGATAATTTTAGAAAATCTTATATATTCTAGGTTTTTCCCTCAAAATATTAGGAATATTCAGCTTGCTGATAGCAGAACAGGAAAGGATTACTACAAAAATTCCTTTACAAAGGTGGCTGGAGACTCTGGAATGGTTCTAAGGTTCTCAATCTCCTGGCACACTTATGTAGATGCTGGATGCTGCATTCTTGTATTCTGGTCTTTGTCACTTGACCTTCTGTTTCTACTATTGAAAGTTAATACAAAACCAGTGAACAATAAATATCCATTGATATAATCCAACCTACTGTGATATTTTGTCCTTCGAAACATGCCTGATATTTGGATTTGTTTCTATTTCCAACCCAGACCCCCTCTCCTGAGTTCCAGGCTCCCACATCCAGCTGCTTATTGGCCTCTTGATGTCTAAGATGTCACACACTCATTACATCCATACCAGACCCCTCGTCCTTTCCTGAGCCCCACTTACCTGATACCTTGCTGCATTTTCCATCACGATCATCCTCAAATCCATCTATGTTAGGACCTAAAACTTTGGATAAGTGGTTCTCAAGCCTGCCTGTGTGTCAAAGTCACGTGGAAGGCTTGTTAATCACAGAATGGGCTAGAATCGCATCCTCCAGAGTTTCTGCCTCAGAAGATCTGAGGCAAGGACCATGAATGTGCATTTTACACAAAAAGGCAAGGCTGGTGCTGCTGACTCTGTAACCACACTTCGGGAACCACTGCCTTAGAGAAGTAGATTCTCCATACAAAAGCATACGGAATCCAACCCTAAGTGGAGTTCAGCCAACGTGACATCTTGCTTGCAATGCTGCAGCAGCTGACTTCCACTTTCTACCCTCACTCTGCTGGAGACCGTCAACACACAGCCAAGCTGATCTCAGTAAAATCACAGAGCAATGTCACTTTTCTGCTAACGCTCATAAAATTGCTCCCAAATTCACTCTGATTAAAAATTCAACTACCCCCCTCAGACAAAAATTAAAACAAACAAAACAACATAAAACAATCCTGCTCACCCTTATTCCTCTGACTCATCACTTTTTACTGTCCTTGCTTGTTTATCTCTCATCACATTGGATTTCCTGCTGCCTCTCCAACACTCAGGAGCACTCTTACGTTGGAACACATGTGTTACCTTTCTCCTCTGTCTGGAATTCTCTCTGCCCAGATGGTGAGTAGCTAATTATCTTACTTCACCAAGTCTTTCTTCAAACATCACCTTCTCAATGAGGTCTATCCCTAGCACTCTGTGCAGAATTACAACCCCACTTCCACTATTGATTCCTCTTTATCTTGCTTAATTTTCCTGTTTTTCATAACACTTAGTCACCTTCAAGTACCATGTAATTTACTCATATTTTATCATCACTTTTATGTCTCCCTTCACTAAATATAATATACAGGAGGACAAGGATCTTTGACTTTGGCCTGCTGTCTAGTGTCAGGTACTCAAATATTTTGTTGAAAGAATGATTATCATTGAAGACATGAAGCAGAATGCAAGAATTGAAACCTTGATAGTTTTCTGACTGATGAATGACTAATTCTTCTTTTTAAAAAAACACAAAACTATAAGATTTCTGGCATACATCAGACACCAAAATCTGACTAGGGAACCTTGCCTGCTTTCTGAATAGTCAGACTGATATTTCCTCCCCCATGTAAACAGATTTAACAGGGCAGTATTAAGAAACATAAAATGTGCTGAAATCATTTATTATTAAAAAATAGCCAGACATTTATAAATTTTATTAAACACTTAGTGTTATATGCATGCCTTATAAAGTGCTAATGTTAAGGTAACAAACTTTATCCCCTAAATTTTGGCCACCTGCTTATACTAACATCAACATCATCATCAAAAGCATTTATTTGTGCAAGGCTTCTCACTGCTATGTAAAATGAAATTAAACAGACATAGTCCCTGCCCTGTCTAGACAGTCTGTATGGATACAATTCTATTATTTTTCAAGAGCATAATATTTAAATCTCTAACACATCACTATTATTGCAAAAAACAGAAAACGGGGCAGAGTTTAGAGGGTAATACTTTCTTTACCTTGGAGGATAAAAGCTATTCATAGCTCAGTTTTTCTCCTTTTTGAAAAGACAGCTGATATTTTTCAAAATTCATACTGAATGATCTTAGACTCCATGTTTTCCATATATATTATAGTTTAAAAGTCTGTTTTTTCCCTTATGCCAAAGTTTTACAGATTTTGCTTTAACTCTCTATCCTCTGCCCTTTACCGCCCAAATTTTTAACTTTGGGGGGGAAATATTATATTCAGAGGAAGTGAGTGCCTATGAAAATTAATCATTAACTGTCCTAATGCCATACTATTAATCAGATTCATACTCATTAAATGTGTTTAAAACTTTGTGATAATACAAAATTATACAGAACTCTAATCTGGTCAAGGTTTGGGTGTGTCCTACTCTGTGCCTACTTTCATGAACAAAGCTTATAGGTATATTAAACAGATTTAAAGTGTTCCATTGTATTGATTCAGATCCAGACATTAGAGATGCAAAATGCATGATATAGTAAATCAGCAACCCCACCCACTGATTATAGCTTGTTATCTGAAAACAATTGGTTTGCCTGGCTAGTGTTTAATGTCTCCAGGCATCTGAGAGCCAATCTAAGTAAAAATATTGAAAACATTTAGTTTTAAAAGTTCACTTTTTCCCCTTTGGGTGGCTTTTATTTCAGCGTTTTTATTTTTTCTCCTTTGAACAATGCAGACTTTTGGAATCCAATTCCCTAGAGGTATTTGTAAGACTGGTTACAGTTTGTCATGTTAGACTCTAAAATTTTTTTCAATTTTGAAAATATTTATTCCTTAAGGCTTTTTATTATTTTTAGTTTCTTTCTTTGACTTAGCTCCAATTTAGCAATATCTCTTCTTAAATCAGCCTTTTTTGACTTTTCATTATTTTTTATTACAATCTAAGATGTGTTCTTTCTTCCATCCCCAAAATTAGCATACTTGAAGGGATAATTTGTAATCCTTTTTGCAACACGGCATACCATTTCATTTTATAAGCATGCAATTACAAAGTGTTTTCTTCCCAAACTGCATTTAACAAAATATTTGTGGTACAGAGTCAGGATAGCAGAATGAATATTAAAAGGGAGACATTTTAAGTATAGGAATATTTAAAACCCATTATTGCTTAGGTTCTTTATGTTTCTATTTACAATTGGGAAAGGATGGGTCTCAGGGATTTCAGAGAGGTACAAATATGGAGATTGAATTTACTTCTTGGAATATACAGATTTTATGCCGGTAACTTAAAAGAAAAATAGAAAACAAAATGATCCAGCCCAATTCAAAGATAAATGCTGAAAAGCCATTAGCTACATTTTGTTTATTTTTAACATTATTTTTAAAATACAGAATTGTTGGCTTTATAAGGATCAAATATAAACATTTCTTTGAAATAAAAAAAAAACAACAAACAAATCAAAAACCAAAGATAAATGCCACGTTAGCTAATGCGGATGGAGCAGACTCCAGCTTTCTCTCATCGCCTCTCTCCTCCCAGCAGCTGAAGGAGCCACCTGATGTTGCCTGCGGCTTAATTCTTAACTATTTTGTGGTTCTCACTGAATACTGAAAGTGCAGCCTGTTTTCCTGGCACTGTATCTAACCTAGGCTTCTCTTTGGGAGGTGAATAACCCTGCTCGATTAATGACTGGAAACACCTCTGGGCACTCTTTTGGTAACATTTGTAGCACACAATTGAGTGTTGACCTGGGTCAGTTTTTGCAAACCTAAGGTCAGGCTCCTATTTGAATGAGTATTGGCATTGAATCAGTTCACTTAAGAATAATGACTAAACTGCAATCTTTTCTCTGCTTTGAGAAAACTCCCAAACTATGAAAAAACAAAACAAAACAGAACAAAAACCTGTTTTTTAACCAAAGGAGTGGAAGACTCTCCTCCACTCCAGATTCCTCTCTGCCTGGAAGATGCTATCCTGACTAGTTAAGCAAGACTTCCTGACAAGAGTTAGGGTGCTATTTATGTTACATTTTCCATAGGAAACAAGGTACTCTCAAACCTTCACAGGATACCAGTGAAGATTAACTGGCTCTTTCCTTATAGACTTTGAGGAAAAGAGGTAGGGCTGCTATGGGCCAAATGACAAATAATTTAATGGTACATTCTTCCTGAATCTCTTTCCAATTTTCAGGTCAGCAATCCCACTTTGAACACTAAGGCTTACAGTGAATTCTATATAATGTGATCCTGAAAAGAAGCCTCCTCAGGTTTCTGAAAATTTCATCCCAGGTATGGTGATAATACTTTCCAAACTAAATGTTACAACACATGCCTTGCTGTCCTTAGAACTATTTTATTTTGTTTTGTTGTTTAAATGTAAGTTTAATTAAAATGACTTATACGAATGTCTTAACATATGAGTTGAATCAAATAATATCATGTGCCAAATTTACTGGGTTATAAGTTTAATGGATGACAGCACAACTTTATTCATATGTGCTCATACTTCTCAATTTGTTGATCTTGGAGCATGGACATATTTTAAGAAACTTAAAAGAAGTAGGGAAATGTATTTTCTGACCTCAAAAACCCAGTGTTTTTAGATTGTCCTTTGAGTCTTGAAACACAGACTCTTAGCACTGGCCTTGTCCTTGAAAAGCATTGTTCCAAAGTTAATTTTCCTTACCTTTTCCCATAAAATTTCCATTTCCTTTAGTAGGCTGTACTTAGGCAAAGGTAAAGAAAAGACTGATGAACAATATCTGGAGTAAGATTTGCTTGATTAATGACATTTTCTATTTAACCAATCATGATAACTGTTAATATTTTGCATGCATTCCAAAACCATACAGACACTTACCAAGTATTAGGCTATAGCAAAAAAAATCAGTGATAGCTCCTATCCTTGCAATGCTTACAATTTAGAGGAGGAAGATAGATGCCAATAAAACCCCAACTATCATTTTAATGGTAGAATTATAGGCACAGTGGCAGGCAACTCAAAAATTGGAAGATTATTTTTGGAAAGTGGAAACTTCTCTTCCTGTTTTGCTTCCTTGTAAGCCTGAATCTGGTCAGGCAGTAAAGGAAAAGGAATGTGTTATGGTCTGTGTCTGAATGTCCCCCAAAGCCTCATGCAACCATGGGAGCAGGCTTCTAGAGTTTGTTATTGGTTCATGGTCCAATGCTGGGATTATAGGTGTGAGTGCTATACCCATGCCTACATACTATATAAGGGACAGACAGAGTCTTCTCTCTGTGCTTCTCCCTTTTTGCTATTGTTGCTTTTGCTGTTTTCCACTGCCATGAACAGTTGCTCCTGTGCCATGTTACCCTGTCTTGGAGCCTACTGATTATGGACTGAAATTTCCATAAACTGTGAGCTAAATAAGCCTTTTCTTTCTTAATTTTGGGTGTCAGGTATTTTGTCTCACCAACAAGAGGAAAGTAATCAAGACAGAATGAAAACACTATTTCCCATCCTGCAAGTCATCAATGTTATTTTCAGATCCTGAGACTTGATCTTGAGCTGCCTCTCTCTTTCTCCTATCTATACAGTGTCCAATGGAACAATTATCTCAGGAAGTGTCTGCAGGAAGATACCCTAGTTTTGTCTCCTCCCCTCCCCTCCCCTCCCCTCCCTTCCCCTCCCCTCTTCTCTTCTCACTCTCTCTCTCTCTCTCTCTCTCTCTCTCTCTGGGTTTTGCCATTCAGTGCAGGCTAGCCTTGAACTTGCTTATATAGCCCAGGCTGGCCTTGAACTCATGGAGATACTCCTACCTCAGCCTTCTGAGTGCTGAGATTACAGGCATATACCACCACACTTGGCTGTCTGTTTTCTAGCCTTTTCTCTCCCTATTTATGACCATGTACCCTGCCCACACTTTACATTGGAATCTCTGCCTTTCCCTTAGTGCTTTGCTCTTCTGGTTGGTATTATCCAGTATAACTCCTCTTATTCATCTGGCTGACTCCTTTGAAGCTTTAATATCCCTTCTAGGTGTTCTTTGACACCTTCTTGTCTGAGGCAACACTCTCTGAGATGCCATAATACTCTGTGAATATTGTCATCCTCAGACTTGCCACATTGTTGGTCTTTATGTCTATATCTTCAAAACCAATGAAAACATGACAGACTATGTCATATTTTAAGAACCTTTCCTAAGCCTGTCATAAAATGGATACTACATAACATCTGTCAAAGAACAAATTAATGCACTTTTATTTGTGACATTATGTAGGACTACATACTCTGAGGAAACTTCCAACTATGGAAAACCTAAACATCCTCTATTAAGTAAAAGTAAAAATTTAAAAAATTATTAAATGTACAAATCTAGACAGTAAGTTGGTGAAAGCTGAACCTAAAGGAAGCTGCTGGTTCCTTGAAGCTTAGAACTTTAAGAGTTTGAAACAGTAGGAGGTATGGGACAAAGTCTATGGACTGCAATCTGTGAAGAAAAATTTTATCTTCTCATATTGAAAAGATGCTAAGGCAAAAGCCTTAGGGAAAGAATAAACTGAAAAAAGAGAACACACTCAGTTCCTTGCAAAGGCCAAATTATGGGGACAATAAAGATTGGCTATTGCCAGAGTACAAGGGGCGGAGGGATACACAGAATCCTGAGGATTTTCAGGGCAGTAAAACTTTCTTGTATGAAACTATAGTGATAGATACCTGTCATCATCCATTTATCCAAACCCATAGAATAGACAGCACAAGAATGAATCTTATGTAAACGATGCACTTTGGGTGATGAAGCCATGTCACTGCAAGCGCATGGATGGTGGTCATTGTACCACTTCAGGTGGGACATTAAGAGGGGTAGGCAATCCTTTTCAAGCATTGAGCACAGATAACTGACTATGGGGCAAAATTAACTTTAAGAAAAGGCATTCAATACAGTTATTGGTGTAGACAGAATATAAAAATTCAAGAGCACTTATTTCCAATGAATCCTCCCTAAAAGAATTTCTAAAGACTATAGTCCAGGCAGAAAGAAAATGGTTCTTGAATATCTATAACCTAAGAAATAGTGGAAGCAAAGAAAATGGAATATTTCCAAGTATTTCTCAATAAACATTGACTATATGAAATGTCAAAAATGTGAGGTTATTAAGATGAACTGACAACAATAGAAAATATTCACTGTATAAAACATCTAATCTGTGGTCTTCATAAGAATAGAGCTAAAACATTTGGCAACAATAACAGCATGGTGGGGGGAGCAAATCTGAGACAGAGTTTTGTAAGGAAAGTGTATTATATAGTAGGCAGATGTAGATATTACTTAGCTTGTGGGTTTAAGTATGCATATTAAAATACAAAGTAAACCAATATATTTAAAAAGTCTTAAACATAGTCTGAGACAAATGAGAAGTAAAAGTATTTAGGAAGAAAAATAACAACAAAGGTAAATGCTTATTCAGAATTTACTATGTACCAGACATTATTGTACATGTTTACACACATCAGTTCATACACCATCCTGGAAGCTCCATTTGATAGATGAGAAAACTGAGGCAAAGTGAGGTTAAATGACTTTCTACACAGTGAAAAATGCAGAGCCAGGATCGAACATAGACAGTTTGGCTCCAAATTCATTCTCTTGGCCATTATACTACACTTCTTACAACTGTTAAAGAAAGTTAATCAGTAATTAAAAATCTTTCCGCAAAGAAATTTATAAGCAATGTTTACTAAATATAAAATGAACAGACCATCTCAACGTACAACACATGCTTCCAAAGATTAGAAAAAGAGGGAATACTTCCCAATTCATTCTATTAAAACCATATTAGAGTTTTATAGAAAAGAAAATGATTTATAAATACAGATGAAAGGTTCAAAACAACAACAAATTAGAAAACTAAAATCAGAAGTATGCAAATAATACATTATGAACCAATTGTGTATATTCCAGGAATGCATGCAGAAGATTAGACAAAAATTAAAAGGTTTATAATATCAAACATTGGCAAGGATATGGAAAAAGAGAACATGCAAAAATCTGATGGGAGTATGAACTAAAACTCTTTAGAAAACCTACAGAGAGACGCTGAGGGTGTAGCTCAGTAGTCACAATGACTGCCTGGCAAATGTGAGGCCCTGAATTCAACTTCTGGTACTAAAAAGAAAACCTCCAGAGGGACAGGGAGTGGGACAAATGGATTAAAAAAATAATTATGATGTGTTATGTCCATGCATTAACACCTCACAATACATGCAATTAACTATATATGACAAATGCACTAATAAAAAATAAAAAAGATGAAACAATAAACTTTGGTGTTAGTGTGTAGGACACAAACATGCATCATCTTGTTTTGTATTATTTTGTTTACTATCATTTTTTGTATACTTTTTCTCCTTTACCTATCTTCTGTCAAGTTAGTAATATTCTCTGTATTTTTTCTGCTAGTTTGGAAGTTATAGGTAGCATTTCTTTTCTTTTAATGGCTAAAATCTAAAATTTAGGTATACATCACAACTTAAGTTCTCTAAAATCTAAATTTATTTATTTCTTTTCTTTTTAATGCATAAGTATTAAATGATGACAAATTATGACCAATGATTAATTCTATTGCTTTTTAATTACTGTCATAATTAACTGTCATAAAACTTGGATGGCTAAAGCAACATAAGTTTATTATATCACAATTGAGTAAAACAGAAGTCCAGATAAAGTGTTCCTTACCGGGTTATTTGCTTAGAGTTTTACAGGGCCAAAATCAACGAGTTGGAAGGCACAAGTCACTTTTTTGGAGGGTATGAAAATGAATCACTCAGGTGATTGACCAAGTTCCATTTTTTTGAGGCTATAGGACAGATGTCCATCTTTCACTGATCAGCAGCCATCATCAGCTCCTACAACCTTCTCTGTGGTTCTTTCTGATTCATGAATTCTGGTAATTGTGTATTTACCTACTCACTAGAACTTATTTGTTAATACCAAATCTATGCTTGTGGTGCTTCAGTCGTTGTTCACAGACAAGGGAAATGTAATGAAAAATCTGAGTAGCCCAGTGAGCAAACTCCCAGCTGTGGCTGGACAAGGAGTCTCTGCTTTCTCCTTCTAGATCACAGTGTAACAACATGGCTCTCTGTGGTCTATTTAGTACCAACTTCTTCATATTTATCTTTGTACTTTTTGGGGGTGATGTTACTCTTTAAAATGGTCACTGAGCACCAAACTGAAATGTTACCTAGTGTTTCTAAGCTCAAGAAGTTTGTGATGTGCCTGAAAGATGACACATCTCATCTGAGACTGCAGCTTGCTTAGAAAGGGGAAGGTTGATAGACTGGAAGTCCTCTGAACTGTTCTTTACACTGTTCTTTTATAGCTTATCTTGTTCTACATTGGATTATAAATATATTTTTATTTCCCCTCTCTTCTTTCCTCCAACTGTGAAACATTTGAGAATGGACAAATCTACAGAAACTTTTAATTTTTCCTAGGATAGCACCTTGAAATGTCTGTTTTTCTAGGATAGTGCCTTGGAGATATTCAATTAAATTTAACTAAATTGAAACCAAAGGACTTGAATTTAATTAAGCAGGAAGAGAAAAGAACATACAAGTTTGTTGTAAGAAACAATTTATTGGCCCTTAGAATTGTGTAAAAAACCGTAAAATGGAGAAGATTTTTTGCGGAGAAAAAAAATCGTAACAGAAGCAAAAGAAGCTTCTCAGCAGTGCTATCATAAAGCAGGGATTTTCAAATTCCTTTTTTTAATCATTGTCATTGCAGAGTTATTTTCCAGCTAAAAAAATCTCATGCAGGGTGCTAATAAATACAGCAGGTAAAAACAGAGCTGTTCTGAATGAGATACGAATGGTGCTCTTAGAAATCTGCTGGTTGGCTTTTAACACCTAGGCATGATGTCAGGGTAGTGACAGGAAAGTAGGTTTATAAGAGTTGAGAGAGTTGTCTAAAATTATTTCCAATCTCTATACCAATTCAAACTAAATAATGCTTGGCAATAAAAAAGTTAAAAATTTATAAATGACACATTGTAAAATACACTTATATACCATTTAAAAACTTCTATTTGGAGAAAGAGTAGTTTTTTCTTTATGTAGTGAAAAAACCTTCATAAAGCCTTCTCAGGAAAAGGAGGCTGGTACATTGTAGAGTATGAGTGTTGAGTTCTAAAGCACATTTACTCAGTAAGGAGTCAATGGGTAGGGGACCAAATAATGGTTCTTTAGCCTTCCCTCCGTGAAGACCATATTTCACTCAAAACTTTACACTGTATTGGAAATTTGAGCTAAATACTCCCCACGAGCTGCAATGGCTACTGCTCATAGCAAGATTATAAAGAAAAATATAACCAGTCCTCAAAGATAACCTCTTTAAATTTCACAATTTCCTCTGCAAAGGAAGAGAATGTTTAAAATACAAAGAAAAATATATGAAGGATAAGGTTTCTAGAACTATAGTACAGTTCCTAGAATTGTGGTGTAATGGCCCTGGTTCATAATACCCAGCACAAAGGTCTGTAAGTGATCTCTCAGAGAGAAAAACCAAAGGGTTTCTGTTGTTTGAGTTTCAATAAATCTTGGTGTTAATCAGAAGACTGAATGTTGCTTATAATTTCTAGGCTCATAGAAGCCAGGATGAGCACAGGCAAGTCTCTGCAAGTTAGTAACCTATGTGTGGCAGCTCGTTTGGTTTCATTCCACAGGGCACTCTGCCAAGGGATGAACTACAGTAGTAATTTCTTTCTAAATCATTGTCAAGTCTCTGCTTCAAGCATCTATCTGGTTCACTAGAGGCCAACATACATCTTAGGAGAGTAAGACTTGATAAAGTAGATTCTGAAGAGTACTGACAATAAATTTATATCCTCTTGACAGGCAGAGAGGTTCAAAGGGGTAGTGAATTGTGTTTTCAGTAAGAATTCTTGGATTTTCTTTTTCTGGTGAATTTAACTTGCACATTTAAAATTATTAGTTGGGCAAATACTTCTAGCCTTGCAGTTATAATTGCTATAGTAAACTTGTTGGGAAATCTCTTTTCTTTAAAAGAGTATATACTGGAAAAATAGTTGAGCCTTAAACTTTTTTCTATCTCAGTTTTAGTACTTGCTAAATGGATCCAGATTATCTATACACCTTTCTTGTGTTATGAGAAATGAGCACAGGTTTTGAGATTTGTAAATTTGGTAGGATCACGTTTTCATAGTGTTACCTATTTATTTCTTTAAATATAGCAATTTTATCTGTAAAGTTGGAGTAATACCCATTTTTCAAGAAGGTTGTGAGGACTGAATGAGTTATGGGGTGAAAAAATCATTAGGCACAATGCCTGGTGCATGGCAGATAAAGTATACTAGCTCCTAGCTCTAATATTCTATGAGTCTATGACTTTTCCAGGACCCCTTTGAACTATATAATTTGTCTTCATTTATCACTTTTAATGAAGAGGATTATGGCTCAGACAAGTTAAAACTGTTTTCCCAGGGTCATGAAGCTAGGTAGGAGATAGGGCTCATATCAGATTTTCTCAATCTGATTTTCTCAATATAACTCAACTCTATAGTAAATGATGAAATTATCCTTTAACTCTCTTCATACGTTTAAAATTTAACTGGTAAATTTAAAAGTCCATCAGATCCGTATGGTACCATTAATATTAAGATAATATTAAGATACACTTCTGCTAAAAGTCTACTGGAACATTCCCCTTAGAGAGTGTCTCAATATAGTAAAAGATGTTGGCAATATTGCAGGAAACAAATTCTGGGTTGGCCAAGTAGATATTCCTTTTCATACCAACAGCCTGAGGAAGGTAGATGCATGACACTGATCATTGGTCTACCCAAAAACAACATAGCTATCATGGGAGAGTTTTTGGTTTCTTGTCAACATTACATGAGTGAGCTGGAAGATATGACTTCTCAGTCCAGGGAAGCCAACTCCTACCACTCATAGGTCATTTCCAACTCTTGCCAATGTTCCCTCTGACGGTCTCTATGGTATGCTGCTGGCTTAGGGGAAAAAATATGATCAATTCAGGGGAAAATATATCAGAGGAGTTCTGTCAAGTACAAGCTATCATATTTGGAACTTTTCATATTAGCTCAAGTCATGAAAAGGAATAAAATTTTCAATAGCTGCGAAGTTTATTTCTTCAGAAAGAAAACATTCAATTTTAATTAATGTTAATATTGATGGGGAACTCTGACCTCTGTTTCACTGATGTCTGTCTCCTCTATGGAAGAAAGAATCAAAATGTACTGAGTTATCTTTTTTGTATTTCCATTATTGCCATGATTCCTACTCAGGAATGCTATAAAGTGAGTATTACTATTATTTTCACTTTACTATTGAGGAGACTGAGGCTACAAGCAGTTAAAGAGTTCACCTCTGGCTGCAAAGTTAGAAGGTTACAGAGCTTCAAAGCCTGTGCTCTTTCCACTGAGCAGTGTTCATACCAGGCTCCTCCTGTGAATGCCAAGGGTTGAAGCAAAGGATAGAAATTGGGAGCATATCCAAAAAGATGAGAAAAGTAGAGAAAATTAGGAAGCATCTCATTATAACATGTTAGAAAAAGTATTAAGAAAGAAAAGAAGTATGGGCAGCAGTCAGGAGAGGGAAGAAGAAGAGCAGAAGGCCCAACCACCGGAGTTTGGGTGGTGGAGGGTACTCAGTGAACTTGGCTCGCTGCCTGGAAGCTAGCACTGCAGAGATCTATAACCACCAGATCCACAAACAAAGGAATCTGTGAATCATTAAAAATGTTTATTTCTTTATGCCACAAATGATAAAACAGTTAGTCA
Source organism: Hydrochoerus hydrochaeris (assembly GCA_004027455.1). NCBI lineage: Eukaryota > Metazoa > Chordata > Mammalia > Rodentia > Hydrochaeridae > Hydrochoerus > Hydrochoerus hydrochaeris. The sequence goes on along the minus strand of PVLA01003793.1, from coordinate 54,576 downwards.
TAAAATACGAGGTTCTTTTTTTTTTTGCCCTGAGTAATTGCTGTGAATATTTTCAACCATTATTCTACAGGCTCAGAAATGATGTGCTTGAACCAAAATCAGCCTCCCATCGTCCACATGGCCATACTATGTATGTACATTTAAAGATTAATTTATTTGCAAGATGCTCAAAGCTCACTTAGTATTGATGCTGTCATAAGTTAGATAGACTCTGTCTTCAGAAAAACAAAATTCACACAACATTTCTTTCTTGTGAAAAATTGTTTTCCTGGGGTATCTAATATCCTCATTAATAATAGTAATACCATGAGCCAAATCCAAGAAATTAGGAAACTTTCAAAATTTTTCCCCTTAGGGTACATCCCTCCATGCCCCCCCAGATTTAGAAATTCTTCTCAGTGCCAAAAGAAGAACACACACAAACCACAAAGTCTTATAGCTATTTTAGTTGCCATTCTATGTTTGTTCTAGCATGCGACAAGTTAGACTTCTTACGGTACATATTCATTGGTCCCTCAGGATACAATGCTGAGATTATACAGCAATTCCAATCAAATATGCGTCTGGTCAAGGAGAGCCAACCATAATAGATGCAAAGGCTTATGTGCCCAGCCTAAGAACTGGGCATTGCACAGAAAGTCTGTTTTGCTTTATTTCAGTCAAGGGAAGGGGCACTACAAGCTTGTAGTTCAGCCAGAGATGAGGTCTGATGTTTTTGTTCCAGAATACCTGGAACTTGTCAGCAGGCAAAACAATCATAAGTTCACCATGAGGCCACAGGGTAAGGCTGATCTACAGAATTCAAAGTGCCCTAATCATCACTTTTTAAAAGTAATGTATTTTCTCAGAAAGTGTACTTCATTAGAAGACAGAGGGAAGTTGAAGAAATGTAGTACATTAGTTTGCGAGGGCTGCTAGAGCAAAGTAAAATAGACTGGGAGGGTTAAATGCCAGCAATTTATTTGTATGTGACTCAGGAGGCTGGATGTCCAAAGGCAGGGGGGTGTATCAGCAATGCTGGCTTCTTCTCAGACTTCTCTCCTTGGCAGGACATGGCTGCCTGCTCCCTGTGTCTTCACGTGGTGGTGTGCATGCATGCCTGTGTGTATACTTCCCAATCTCCTTTTCTGATACCAGCACCGGTAATACTGTATTAAAGCCTATTTTAAAGACCTTTAAATTAATTACCTTTGAAAAGACCTTGTTTCCAAACATAGTCACATTTTTAACTACTGGGAGTTAGAATATAACTCAAATCATAACAGGTAGGGAAAAAGAACAGAGCTGATATCACCAGGTCCAACACCATGCTGAATGCTGTCTAGATATTTTCTCCTGCACTCCTTAGGAAAATCCATGCGGTGGAATTTTTAGTGCTTCCAAAAGAAATATAAAGGTCATCGAATACTATAAAAATACTTCCTCCCAATCTCATTTTAGTTTTTGTATTTTATTTAAAAATTATACTAGTACAGGAATATGTACTAATTGTCAAAAATTTAAAATACTATAATGGTATATGGAATAAGAAATGGACAGTCCTCCTCTCTTACCCAGCCACACAGTGCCCCCTATTCTAGATTAGATAATCATTGAGATCAGTTTGATGCATGTCCTTCAAGACCTGATGTCTATGTCACATACCCATACCTGATTAACTTTAGATAATTATAAAAGCTGAGATTATTACAGATATTACTGCACAACTTGTTTTTCATACACTTAACAAGACAACTTGGAAGAACTTCACAATGTAGACCCACCCTATCTTATTCTCTCTCTCTCTCTCTCTCTCTCTCTCTCTCTCTCTCTCTCTCTCTCTCTTTTTCTCTCTCTCTCTGTGTGTGTGTGTGTGTGTGTAGTACTGTGGACTGAACCAGGACCTCACACCTGCTAGGCAAGTGCTCTGTCACTTAACTGTATCTTCAGATCCTTATTCTTTTTTAATGATTGTATAGTGTCCTGTGATATAACTACAGCACAATTTATTTAACTGGTCCCTTGCATTTGTTTTTCCAACTAACATACACATGGCATTCATATTCTTTGTTTGTACATATTTTAAAGGTATCTTTTTATCAGAAAAAACACTGAGATTGAAGAAGGCTAATGCATTTGTTTAATGCGTATAACTAGTAAGCGGCAGCCTCAGACAGGAAAGGTTATGTTCTCTCTACCATACAGTGCTGCTCTCAGTCCTCGGTGTCATGAGATTGAAAAGTGAAGAATGTATCCTTTAGAACATTGTACCCTCCTCGCACCAACCCTCGTACTGGCCTCTCAGACACTGACCAAAGGTAAAGTGCATGTGGAATCTATAAAGCATAGGCAAATTGAGTCCTGATTTTATTCTATCAGTGTATAAATGGGGTCTTAATAAAGCTACCGGGAAAAGACACATTCTAGCAGACTTTAAAATGAGATAAATATCTTTTTCAGCCACTGCAGTACAAGAAAAATTCCTGTTTTTCAACTGGACAGGAAAAGGGGGCATAACACGAATGGGTCTGCAGAGAAGCACACTTCCTTGGTCCAGTACTGGACACACAACCTCCCGAGAACCAGCCAGAGTGCCCAGGTGCCTCAGAAGCCCTCCATTGGGTGAAGGATTCTGAACATTTGTTAGGAAGAAATCAACATTCTTTTACTCAGAACTTTCCCCCATTTAGCAGACTAGTTGCTTGAAGTGAAGAAACTCTTCTGCTGTCTTTTCCATCTTTTCTGAGATTAGCTAGCCTTAGTACTGGGAGAAGAGAGTAGACAGAAAGGGTATAAGTGCTGTTCTGCTTTCTGGAGCCTTCCTTTCTCCCACACAAAGCCCATATCCCTGGGTGGAAGGCTAGGGGACATTCAAGGACAGGACATCCGCCATTGAGCAAGTGTCACGTGGTGGGTCTGAATGGAAAGTAAGTGAAGTCTACTCTCACTTCTCAAAACACTTTCATTGTACCTTGAAAAAACCCCTCATCTTTCAGCTCAAATGTCACCTTATATAGGATATCAGTCACTCATTCATCATATATATTGAATGCCTATGATGCTTTAGATCAGAGGTTTGGTAATTTTTTGATGGTATTGCCTAGGCCAAAACTAATACCTACCGGTTCTATATACTAAGTAGGCAGGTCCAAAGAACTGAATATGTATTGTATTTGAGTCCCAACAATTTAACATGCATTTGAAAAAGCATTGTGTATAACTTCAAAAAAATAATGTTTTATTTAATTCATAAATAGCAATCTTTATTTACTAATGGGATGTGTACTTTTACTGGACAATCCTAAAATCAGATTGGACAATGCCATTATAGTTCCCATCTCATGTTGATTACCTCAGAGTTCTTGCTTTATATCAGAGCAAACTCAACTCTTTGAAGATGAGATGTCATAGAAAAGAAGACAGCATGGCTTTGTGATTTGTACAGTGTTCAACAGATATCTCCTGTGAATATTTAAAACATCTTGTGGATCTACTGTATTTCTTGGTGCATGGTTTCAGAAGAGTGGTGACAGACACTTAATGCTAGCCACTAGATGTACAGGGGTGACAGAATCAGATTCTGATGTAACTTCGTTACACTTTGCGCTCATATTCATATTGATGGTTATCATGGTTTACATCTAAATGTCCCCTTAAAGCTTGTAGATGGGAGTTTTGCTAAGTGATTGAATCATGAATGTGTCATACTGGTTCAACCAACTGATTGGTTTAGCACAGTTCTGGGCGTAGACGATAGATTTTCTGAAGAAATAAGACCCACCCTTGGTGTGGGTGGCATCAACCAATGGGCTTGTAGCCTGGGTAGAATAAAAAGAGAAAGAGAAGGAAATGTTGCTGCCTTCTGCCTGCCACCATGAAATGTTTTTTCTCTACTACGTCCCTCTGCCATACTGCCCTGCCTTAGAGTCAACCAACTATGGATCGAAACCTTAACAAGCTGTGAGTTAAAATAAATCTTTCCTCCAACTTGTGTGTATTAGTTATTTTGTTCCAACAGTGAGAAAGTAACTAAGACATAGTGTATATCATAATGTATTTAGATATGTGCATGAGCATTTATCTTTTCCATTAGTCTCTGATTTCCTCAAGCACAGGTAGCCTGTCTTTTTATTGATAGCTGCAGCTCCTATCATTGGTAGGGAAGAATAAGAATTGGGAAATCAATCATTAATACATTGGTTAAATAAATGAGTAAACAAAAGAATGAATTAATGAAAAAGCAAACAAACAAATGGCCCTGACAAGTGATACCATGTTTTGTTTTTCAGCTGCTAAGATAACAACTGGATTATTGGCTAGAAATGGCCCAGTGGGCAGGCTCACTGACTTACTCCAGTAGTCTTTATTTAATACAGTGTGTATTTACGATGTAGGGGTATGCCACTGTTTCAAATGTTGTTCCAACAGGTTTTGTTTTTTCATATAATGACCCAGGGAGACTTGTAGCACTTCTTTTCTATGTTACTATTTGACCCTTGACATAAACCAGCAAGTGTTGCCTGATTTTATGTTGTCCAAAGGTCCTATGAGAAAAACAGAAATAAGAGCTAAATGGACTTTATTTTAATAAGTATATGAGCAACTCTATGAGTATCATGGATTTGCATGGCTTCAAAGATGAGAATTACTAGCCAAGACGAATGGTTAAGGTGCGTAGACAGGATGGGAACTTGGCTCTGGCTGTTCACAGTGGCCCTCTTCATTCTGGCTCTACTTTATTGCTAGTTATAAATCCTTTCACTACAGTATTTCTGGTCATTACACTAACGGAGATATATTTATTGATCTGTATTCAGATCCAAATCCATTATAAATCAGATATACCTTTAAAGAATTGTACAACTTAAGAGCTAGAAGACCTTGGAGGTTATTCAGGTTAACACTCTCCCTGGGTATAAAAACTGATGGCCAAAGTAAGCTATACATTTGCCAGAACCATTCTGTTCTGCTGGCCATAACAGCTGCTGCCTCGGTCTCCTGTTAGAATGGTATACATGAGACATTCCATACAACATGCTGGCGGCCATAATGGTGAGTTTTATCAAATTGAGGATGGGCAAAGTGGCTTAGAAAAGGTTTTCCCTCTCTAAAATTACCGCGTCTTCCCACCAGTGCCACTCGAGTCCAACAAACATCAGTGCTCACTTGAACTGCTGTAACACTCTCCTAGTTGCATTTCTGCTTTCATCCCTGGCCTTCCCACCATTCCCCAGAACAAGCTGCACTTACCTTTTAAACCGTAGGACAGATTGTATTTTTCCTATTGCAAATGTTTCAGTAGATTCACTTTGTACTTAAAACATAGTCCAAACACTTCATAATATCCCAAATGGCCTAGCTCCTGTCTAGCTTGGCTTTTATTTTTTATCTCCCAGTACTCTTCCTCTTATCCAGTATACTCTAGATCAGTGGTGGTGAACCTACGGCATGTGCATTATTGTAGTTTTCTTTTAAAAATAGAAGATGTTAATATAGAGGTTTTCTAAACTAACATCTCGGTATTGAGGCTTACTTGCAGGGTTGGCACTTTGCAATAAATAAGTGAGTTTTGGGTTGCAGTTTGTCATTAGGTCTCTAAGAGTTTTCCCATTACTGCTAGGTGCTGTCTTTACTTTCTTTGCACTCACACTCTTTTACACCTCAGAGCCTGTGCACTATGTGTTTCTTCCATGCATATCATGGATATTCACAACATTGGTTTCTTCCCACCATCCCTCATTGTCCAGATCTGAAGCGGATAATTCTCTGTATAGCACAGACCATTGCTTGACATATTTTCCTTCCAAGCAACATGCTTGCATGTCTATAAACTGTTTTTATTTATTAGAATGAGAACTTCAGTAGAGCGGGGTTTTGCTTACCAATTTATCCAAAGATGAAAACAGTTCTCTTGTTCCATAAATATTTTTGTGTTAAGAACAGTGAAACTGCAGTGGGGCAATGTGATCTTAGGAAAGAATTTAAAAACACCAAAAACTACTGCAAAGCACCTCGTGGCCATTATGTTGCTAATTATGGTCACTAGTCACTAAATTCAACTAATGTGAAGCTTCAGGAAGTGAAGGAAAAAGTTTATAAGCAATGAAGCAGTCCTCTAAATAATTTGAAAGTCAGTTTAAATGTCGAATTAAGTTCAAGCAGATCAAATTTGAGGTTTAGTTCAAGTAAACATTAAGAAGCAATCTATAGAGAACTTTTGAGGGCTTCTTGAATTCACTCAGCTGTGGTTAAATTTCTGGGACTAACGGACCTGCTTGAGTGGTTTGATTGCCACACATGTTGTGTTTCCTAATGGTGTCCTTAGACTTTTTTTCCACAGAGGTAGGACCTTTCTGCTGTTTTACAAAAGAGCAGAGAACTATAATATGGGAAAGATTAGATGAACTATGTCCTCAGGAATGAAAATAGTCTTCTTGGAGCAGCTAAAAACAGAATCAAAACCAAGACTGAGAGCTATGCAAGCATCAGGGGAACTTTGACTTTCATGTACTGCTATTACTCTATGTGCAGGACAATTGGCAATACGTTTTTAAAAGTCTATAAGCTGATTATTCAGGAAAGCCAGAAACATTAGAAAAATGGGGAGATGGTTTTACTTCTCAGTTTGCCTTGGGGAATAGGAACCCAAAGAAATACTGAGGTAGCATCTGTTCAGAGAATAGTAAAAGAGGTTCTATGGGGGCCAAGTAGCTGTGAAACATCCCAGGAAACTATCTCAGGATTAAGGGACGATCCTGAGCCTGAGCTAAGAGACTCAAGTTTTTCCAAACCAAGTGTCTAAGGGGGAATATTTAACTGGATTGTCCTGGAGTTCTTAGTTTGAAAAACTGGAATGTGATTATGAAAAGATCCCTTTTCAGGAGATTTTTGGTTTTTTGGCACTGCTGCTTCTGTCATGGACAAAAGCCAGAAAAAAATATCTTCAGATTATTTGAAGACTCTAGGTTCTCGTAAAAAATTCAATGTCAGTTTGATTCTACAAGCTGTAAAGATTTGGCTCGTGCGGTGCTATGGGTTGTTAAGCAATATTAGGCCAGAAACTCAGCCTGCGTTAGTCCATGAAAATGCTCACAACAAAAGCGAGGAAGTTGTGAGTAGTTCTAAGAGCTTTAAGGACAAGGAAGGCAGACATCTGCTCAAGATGCTGGAGGCATTCATCTAATATAGAGGAGTTAGGGTCCTTCCTACTATTTATTTGAAAAATCACAAAGAGAAGGACATTAAGGAAAGACTACAGTATCATCATAGCATGACATTAAAAACAAATTAGGAGTTAAGATACAGCTACCATAAAAAGGACAGTAAAGAAAACCACTGTGTTGAATTTCAATTTTTAAAAAAATTGTTTCCTATAATGTCTAAAACAAACAGTTCATATCATCTTTTTGAGGAATTATCTCTATTTGATTTTTTAAATTAGTCAACAGTTGGAGTAGAGTTTGTGGGGGGTGAGAGCAGCAGCCACATGTGTTGTTTTATCTAGCGCCTAAATAAAAACAGAAATACACCGGGTAAAAATTTCCATTGAACAACTGTGCTCACTCTATATGATCACACTTTCTGTTCCTTGAACTCGAGCTTGGCATTGGAGAGTAAGTACAACCATTCTCATTAACCTCAGTCTCTCTCCCTTCATCTAGATTTTGGTCTTCAGTCACCCCAATGCTCACTTTCTCTATTCCTGTTTCAGTGTTGCTCAGTATTTCTGCTCAGGCTTAGGACTGTGGTGACCAAGTTCTTGCAGGATCAACCTTTCTATTCTCAGCTCAGCTCCTCTGTGGCGTTGCTTGCATCTTCCTAGCCCCCAGGGGCTTTTCCAGGCCTCCTCTCACTTTATAATGTTCAATTTGCTTCTCTTCTTCCAAGAATGACATTTATAACATTTTCCTTGTTCAAGATGACTCTTCTTGTCACCTCCTGTCTTTGCTGTGACCTGTTGATAGTACTGAGGGTGCCCTTACTTCCTTCCATCATCAACTTCTCTTTTTGGGTCAATTAATCTCTCAGGGATTTCACGTTTTAAGCCAACAAACAAATAAACACAGAATATTTCTAGTATTCTACAAATGAAGTCTCTCTAGTAAATACTTTATAAAAACAGTGTGATGCTTTCAATAGCCTTTCAAGACTCATGGTGAAATTTAGCTGCCATTCTAATGATATTAAAGGGTGGGACCTTGGGAAAGTGACAGGCCCTCTGGCCTCTGCCCTCACAGGAGCAATGCTGTCATTACAGAACTGGGTTAGTGATTGTAGGAGTGAGTTTCTGATAAAAAGGGTGAGTTTGGCTCCATTTTTCTGTCTCATCCATATTGTTTGCCCTCTCCCCATGCTATAAGGCAGCACAGGGGAACTTTCTGGATGCTGGTACCATATTCTTAGACTTCTTAGCCACTAGAACCAGGAATCAAATAAACCTCATATTTATAAATTACCCAGCCTATAGTATGTGGTTATAGCAAATGAAAACTGGACTGAGACAAGCACCTTATATACTTCCAGTCCATCTTTAATTAGTATACTTTTTACTGGCTCTATCCTTGATTTTGTTTCTAATGCACTGTAGAAATTGCTTTCTTACTGGCTTTTTTTCCCCAGTATTCCACCACTTGAAACATTTTTTCCCACTGAACATCTTTTAGGGACTCTCTCTTTTATGGTATCTTTTGTGGTTTACCTGATTCTGCATTCTTTTTCTATTTGAATGTAAAAATTCAATGTTTCCTTCTCTCATCATACTCTGTACTCTCTACCTAAGAAAACTGCTTCCAAAATTTCAAACTTTGTGTTTTTAAGGCATGAGTTTTAACTTCTTTCCCAGATAAAAATATCCGTTGTCTAGTTTGATATATATCATTTATAATTAAGCTTGCAAATCAAACTCAGTAATGGCCATAAATCAAATTTATTATTTTATTCCCCAAAAACTTATCCTAACTGTATTGTTACTGATTATGGCATTCACCAGCCTTCTAGAAGCTCCAGTGTTCATTTTACATTCTGCAAACATGTAATGTGTGCTTAATATGTGTTAAGGGCAACAGTTCTAAGTAGTAGGCATGAAAGAGTAACTGAGACTCTTGCCTTCATAAAATTTATATTTTAAAGGAGGGAGACTGAATATAGAATAATCAAGTAAGACCACTTCTGCTAGAGAGAAATGCTATGAAGAATGTAACGAATGAGTAAATATTTCAAAGGATGGAGTTGGGCATAAGACAACCATATTACACATGATGGTCAAGGAAGCTACTTTGGGAGGTGGGAATTTGAACTGAGACTGTAATAACAAAAACGCCAGTCATGCAAATATTAAGGAAGGAATGTCTTGAAGAAAAGGACCAAACACATCACTAATTTCAAATGCTTGTCAAGCCATGCAGAGTGATGGTTATTTTGATCCCTCTTGAATCCATTTCTTCCTGGTCTACATGCCCCTTACTTCTTGTGCTCCATGCCCTGTTCCAGTGCAGCCCTCCTATCCCTACGGAATGACCCTTCCTAAAGTGAATCTCCATGTCACATTCTCATTCCAAAACCTTTGATAACTGCCTTTATTCATGGGAGGGGTTTAAAGTTGGAAGACTATATTTACACCTATTCATGGTATGCTGATACATGGTACGATCAAAAGATATGGTGAAAGTATAAACAAATAAAATGTATTATAGTAAAAGATACATTGCTGTTAATCCCTTTCAAATACCCACTCCTTACTTTGAACACACTTATGTCATCATTCTTGCCATTTTCTGAAGCAATTATGGAAGTTCTCTTTTATGAGTATTTTTGCTGTGCTCTCCTGGCTGCCACAGGGTCCTGAATTGATGCAAAATGTTTACTTCCATAGTCATTTTGACTTCGGGGAAGAACTAGGAGTTGCACAGTGCCAGATCCAGTGAATGAGGTGGAAGAGGACCTACTGCAATGCTCTCCCACACCTGCCTTTCTTTCGGATGCCACTTGGCAGCAGCATTCACTTTTACTACATCTTATAAAATCTCACTAAAGACAACTTACAGAACCGCTTCAGAAAAGACAAGAACAACGGCACAACAATGTTCAAAGTAAAGCGGAGTATTTTGAGGGGGTTAGTGGCAGTGTGTCTTTTACTATAACAAATTTACCATTCACATATATTTTGAACACAACTCATATAACCTTAAAATATTTTTCAGTTCTTGCATTTTTCTGTGCACAATTTACTTAGATTCATGTTCAGAACACACCTCAACATTCCTGCTTCCAAAGTTGCCTGTTATGTCTCCACCATTTGGATTGATTCTCCCCCCACAGCTAATATGGGCCAGTCTCCGCCACTGAGCCCTGTTTCAAATAACCTTTTCCTTTCAAGAACCTTCAGATTCCTCTGTTTTAATCTAGGAACAACTTTATTTCTTTCTAATGGCACTTGTCATATTTTGCTCTGGAATATGGTTATTGTACACATCTATCTTCCCTTTCCACACCGCTTACTTTATATCAGATGTTTTAAGACAGTGACCACATGTTTTTATCTATGGGCTAGTGTAGTGCTGTAGGCATAGCTGGTATTGAATAATACCTGCTGAACAAATGAATGAATCTGTCAAATCTGAGTTTGATTGACTGATGTTTATTTCATGATGCCCTGCATGTTTTGCCCTTCTATCATTTCCTCTTATTCATTTTTCATGTGGCCTCTATGTAAAAGGACCGAAAACAGAGGGGAAATACAGAGTCCTTGTTTTGAAACAGTCTAGTTAGCTTCAATCTGGTTAGCTGATTAAAACTTTATATTGAGGAACTATAACTGATAATCAATATAATATGAGATAAATAACTCATGGAAACTTCTCAGGATACATAAAATTTCTCAACACTTTCTAAGACTCAAAAAATACATTATTGCAATCAAAGAACCTCATACTTACCACATTACTGCAAGTTCTATATCTGATATTTCTTCCTTCACAGCTCCTAGGTCACAAAAAGAAAAAAGAACTTGCATTACTACTTATGAAAGGCTCAAAATTTCAACTATTACAACAAACAATTCTAAGTAAATTCTTATTGATGTGGCTATTAAATAATAAACAGTATCTCTAAAGACGCATACATAATTGGATTCCTCGGTAAGGGTTGAACTGAAGCATTCATTGTGCCTCAAAAAATTTTAAAATAAGTATTAATACATACTAAGTCAAATAAATGTTAAAGAAATGTTTTTCTGAAAAATACTTATGTTAAGTGAATTCTGTTTTCTTAGTTATTTTGGATATAAAACTGAAGAGATATTTCAGTAAAAAAATCTTAAATTTTGAATATGATAAAAATTGGACTTAATATTTAACATTTCTTCTAAGGGATGAAAGGTCACAGTTCTCGAACAATTACTTCTATTTCTAAAACATATGTTCTTTACAGAGGTTTTGAAAAAGACAGATTTCAAAAAGGAAAAAAGTCCCCTGCTGTTTCTTATGTAAAGATGATCACTATTATTTTGATTTACTTACTTCTTTCCCATTACAACATTTATACAATTTTGTAGTTTGTTTTCTTCTCCACTTCAAATTTTTTAGAAGTACTTTCCAAACTTTAAAGATACTACATTGAGGGCTATATAATAAACTTTAAATAAACTTTAAAGATTAATAAACTTTAAAGATACTACATTGAGAGCTCTATAATATTCCATCAAATAATACCACAAATTTGAATAAAAATCATTCTCCCATTAGTCACTTAAGCAATATTTATAGAGTTTGATAAATGATAGTGTAATAAACTATCATTATATATATGATTTATTAAAGTTTCTGTGTATTTAAAATACATAAATTTCTAGAAGAGGAGTTGTTAAATTAAAGGGAATTAGTTTTGTAAGCTGCTTGAAAAATATTGCTAAATTGGTTTCATGAAGGTTGTAATATTGATAACCACAATAGCACTACATGAGTTTCCACTTTATTGAATTCTTATGAACAAAAACAATTAAGTTTTGATAAAACATTCAGTGATGACAATTCATGAATAACAGTATTTTACTTTTTGGAAATTAAATCACAGTTTTTGAAAAACAAGTAAAACTATTACGGAATTCCAAGAGACTGAAGATACTAAAAGCTAACAGTAATGGAATGCTAGATGTAACTTTAACTTTCCTTTGTTTATTAATTTAATTTTCTCAAAAATCCTGAGAGATAAGATATTATCATTATATTCATTTTATTGACCAGAAGACTGAAAAGGTTACATATTGTACCCAAACCACCCAGCTATTAAATTGTAGAGCTGAGATATGAAATTAGCTCATTAGGGCCACAGAACTTACACTCAAAATCATAATGATTTAATGCTTCTTACTTCATTTTTTGGTTCAACAAACATCCATAGAGCTCTTGTTACATGTTAGGTAGTAAATTTACTTTGGGGAATGCAAACACCAATGAATACAACTTGGTCTTTGCTTTAAGAAAATTAATAAGAATTACAATCAGTATACAAATACTACATGGTAATAATGTTAGATCTTGAGAATATTGACCAAAAAATATTACTTGAAAACACAGTTATACAATAGCTAACTTAGGCCTTAAAGACTTGCCTTTCACCATATTGGTTATAGTTCACACATTAAAATTAGAGAGGAAGGGCCAGTTAGGTATTAGAATTACAGTGAAAAAGAGAATAGATAAGAACTAGATGGTTGTCAAGGCCTGATTCAGCAATACCTTAAACAAAAGGCCAATGAACTTTAAGTCCTTTATGGACCATTGAATAAGTTCTGCTATCTTGATAATAGATGAGTCATACTAACCTGAAGGAGTCTAAAAAATATTCCCCTTATATGAGAAACATTCTTCATTATACCATATTGACTATACTGTTTGCCACAAACAATCTGTAATTTTGTGACTGTCAAGAGTTATAGTGCTGTACATGCTGACTTGACTATGCTGGTCCACATGATGAACAATTCTATTCTTTGCTGTGAATCAATAAACGGGCATCCTAGTTTGAAACATCTGCCTCATAGGCCAACTCACTGTGAATCAGTTCCCCAAAGGAGAATCTGGGCTGTGTGTTACTGCTGAAAAATAAGAAGTTTCTGAGTCTGAAAATATGAGTTAGGCTTCAGATTCTGGCAAATTGACAAAGTAAACAATTCTGCAACTGTGAGGCCTTTGGTATCATGCTATAAAGACATTAGCATTCACTGAATATGACAGAGGTGGTCCTCAACTAACACACTGCAGTGGCTAAGAATGTTCTCTTAGAAACCAAACTCCTCTCTTTGGACTCATGGCTCTACATCTTGGCTTGCATACCCTTTTTTTTTGTTCAAAATGAGATATTTATTTCCTGAGATTATTATGAAGATTAGGTTAATTTGTAACTGTGAACCACATCATATAGTGCCTGGTGCATAGTAAGCATTATATAAGCATTTGATAAGTAAGCACATAATAGACATAAAAATACAAATATTGAAATATGTATAAGAAGATATGGAGAATAAACTATAAGAAAGGCAGAGGCATAAAAGATTTGGTAAATATTGAACAGTTCTGTTTCTTTTGGAATTGAGGATTTATAGTGGGAATACAATGCAGAAAAATACTTTTCAATTATGAACTTTGTAATAGGTGAAGGGAAATTCTTGAGGATTTTAAATAGAAAAGACAATGATTCTTGCTTTAAACAAATAAATGCTGGTGTTAATTACTAAGACTATACTACTCTCTTTTCCACCTTCTTTCTATTTTCTTTTTCTAAATTTGTGTCCATGAAAGGAATAATGGAAACAATTCTGAATTAGTAGTTTGAAGGCCAGGGTTATGGATTCTGCCCTTCTTTCAGAAGTCTCTCACACTCTCAGAGGGCTTCGTTTCTTCACCTGTCACCTGGTTATAGAACTGTTAGTGCACACGATTGTCATCAACAGCTGTAATAATGTATAAAAGCTCTATTAATTGATGAGTTATTATAGAGATATCACTTACAAAAGTAGATAGAAAAATAGCACCTTCAAGAATTTAAATTAACTTTCCCTCAGGTATTTTAAAGTATAAATACATAGATTCTACAAATTGGAGCTAGGAGATAAGAGCAAATAAGGCAAAAGATTGATTTAAAATTTCCTTCTTTAGGAAAAACAAAACAAAACAAAGCCCTAAGAAAAAACACGTCATATTTTCCAAAGTACACCCTCCAATTATCTAGCACTTAATATTGATTCACAAATAATTTATGCCCCTATATTATCTTCCCATTACTATATCATATTACTGAGAGGCTAATTTGTCTAAAATCTGATGTTAATGTGGTAATGCTTAAATTTGGAATTTGCTCCTTACTGAAAATGAAGGCAATAATGAAAATACTATACTCTCTGTACATTCAGTGCCTACATAAATCTCCAGGTTAGGATATTATCTCTAACCTTCCAAGAACTCTGCAAAGTTTTCATATTCCCATTTAATAGATGGAAAAAAAAGAGGTCAAGAAAGAAAATGAAGCTCAAAGCTATGTACAGAAAAGAGAACACTAGGAATTTGGAACCTGGGGTTGATTAACTCCAAAGCTTATAAAGCAATAATAATAATAATAATAATAATAATAAAGATTTGCTTGACATGTAATGTACTCACATTAGACTAAAAATCTGGGAAGCTGAGCAAAGAGTTGGCCTGGGGCTTAACTGCATCTTATTGATACTATATCAATTTATCAAGTGCTTCTCAGTTCTGGTAAATCCACTTCCAGTAAGGCAAACCTAGACACACACTGGAACATCTCCAAGAGAAACACATATCAGTAAGACGCAATGTGGAAGGACTTCAATGCAGGAAAAGACTCATCAAAAAATTGAATTCATTAAATTTCAAAATAAATTGTTCATTAGTAGCAGAATATTCCATCTCAAGGACTTAATTGCTGCCAACTGGGAATCTCTTCATCCAACACATTTATAGGACTAAGCACAAAAGCCTCATTGGATAATTAATTAGTAAAACCTTTTCTCTTTCCTTCTTGTTTATTTTTAAATTGTATTAATGTAAAACAGCTGAGTTGGTTCCATCAATTTAAATAAATTAAAATCCACCTCTCCGATGAAAACCACATTAGAAACTATAATCCTAGAGAGAGGTAAGGAAAGTCACAGACTTTGCATAAACAGGATTAAAGTTAAGGTACCCCCTCTGAGCACACTGTAAGAGCGATAGGATAGTTTGTAAGTTAAGTACCATATCTATTATGGACTCAGAAACTGACTGAAGTCTGAAAGAATAAAATATAAATAATAGGATACACTCCAACCTAAATTTGTCCTGAAAATTACTTATTTGTTTAATACTTCACTTCTATCCAATCACTTCATTTGGAATTAATTTCTTCTGGCAAAAATTGAAAATCATTTCAGTAATAACTTGTTGTTTGTGAATTATTAAGACTTTAATTCACTTACATTGAGATTATTAGAGAATTCAGGCACACTTGGTCTCTGGTTAACATACAAGGAAATATTGAGACTCTTCAAGGCCTTAAAACTGATTTTATCTTAATTTCAATTATCATAATTTAATAAATGTAGAAGTAAGTTGCTATGGAAATGAACGCTGTCTTAGAAGCCTTTAGGAACTCATTGGCTTCTTTATCTTCTCGGTGCTTATTAAGTCCCTCACAAAGGGAGGTGTTTTTGATTTATCTCTTTTACCTTAAAATTCTTCTTATTGCCTCTCTATGCACACAGATCCTTCCAGTGACATTATCAGACTTATACTTCATGTCAGAGAATAGTTTTTTGAAAATCTGGTAGCTGTGTCCTGAAGAATAACTATGCTTGTTTTAGCCTCATGAAACCCAGATTTTGTCTGTGATTTCTACACAGCCAGAAATGCTTCTGAGTAAAAACAAGTTGCTGTTTTTCCCTGAATATCAATTGCCTTAAAATGTGGATTCAGAGGCAAAAAGCTTTAAAATAGAACAGGCCTGTCTGCCTACAAATATCTTTTTTCAGTTATTAAAAGGAATCTATAGGCTGCTTTTAGGAGAACAAACATGAAACCATGCCAACAATTCAAGACAGAGGGACTCTTAGCCCCTTAGACTGTGGAACTAGAATGACCACAGTTCCACAATCACATAGATTTGCAGCCACTGAAGGGGTCTATTTCACTTGGTTCTGGGTCACTATCCCTTCTTCACCCGAACTGAGCACTGAAGTTCACATTGGAGTACTATCACAGGAGGCTTCTCAAGAAGTCAGTTTAAACACTTCCACATTTGGAGCCTTTTACAAAGACCTCACAAGGAATGCAGATTTTGAGAATACCTGAGAGAAACAGGTGGACGTGTACTGCCAGTTTCTTTTCATTTGCTGCACATACATCATTGCAAGAAATTTCTTCAGGGAGAACACTTAATACTAATCAAATGAGCCAATAAAAAAATAGCCATCTAAACCTCCTGACCCTGTATGCAAAGTTGTCCTCAAATGTTCATTGTTGTCATCTATCGTTCAGGCTGAATGCAGAAAACCTGGGCATAAAAACTGGAGTTTGTGCATGACAGATGGGTAGATGTGGTCTGATTTTCCATGGCAGAGAAAGCAGAATTCAGTGACATACCATCCTCGTGGCTTCCATAGATCTCACGTTGTAATCTTTTCCTTATTCTGTTTTACTTTTGTGCTTAAAAAGTCCTTCCCTTCATGCTGCATATTTTACCTCGTATTTAAGATAGCTAACAGTTAATTCTGATTTATGTGCCCTAAAATTCTTGTATGTGGAAATGTTATTTCGAGGGAGTCTGATCCCAACAAAAGGAGTCAATTCAGTACTGTATCTTCTTCAAAATGATCTACAGACAATTATTCCTATATTCTATCTTTATTTGTAATATGTCTCTAAATAATTGGAAATGTTCTAGTATGAACCTCTAGTGACACTTTACTAAGATGAAGAGATTTGAAATATTTTTAACACATATTAAAGAATGCTTATTTATCCTGGAAAATGATTCTGAGCCCACCTTTTATGTACTTCCACACCACCACTACTTCAAATAACAAGAAATATGCTTACAAAATTGGATGCAAATAATGTGTAATCTGGTAACACTTACTAATGAGAAGCTGATCAAAAATAGTAAGAAGTATCTTTGACCTTCTTTGTAACTATCCTTAAATTCTTTTTTTGCTCATTTGAGGTAATATTTCCTTCATTGGACAAAGCCACAAACATAAAGCATTGTCAATACACACAGCCATCAGTAGAAAAATCGCTTCAAAATAAGAGGAGACAGAGGAGCTTGGTGCTTTGGGACTTACAAAAGTGTGAATAAAAAAAATCTCTTTCTCTCACAGGTTTGGATGAAGGGTCCCCGAGTCCCATGTAAGATGTCTGTTTGTTTTCCACTGCTTCCTCTGCATGTGACACGTCACACAACTAAACAGATTAGGGCTAAGGGATAGATTTACTTTTCTCTGAATAGATAGATATGTAAGCCAAACTATTATGACAACTTGACAAATGTAGCTTTTGAAAATGCTTTCTGCTGTAATAATACAACAAAAAACACAGAGGCCCGCTGCCAGGCGTGGTGCTTCAGGGGCTGAGCTGGCTGGGAACAAACACTGCCCTAGGTCACATAAACTTTTCATAACCTGAGAGAGGCTCCAAAGTAGCCTAAGGAGCCCAAAGCAGAGTCAGCCTTAAAGTTGAATTTTCAAAGCAGTTTTAAACTGACTAGGGGATGGAAGAGGCCCAGATTAAAAACAGGGTTGTAAAATGTGCACTAGACTTAAAAAGTGTTTCTTTGGCATAGATAACATTGTTATGACCTAAGTTTTATATTTCAACACTTCTGCACTATAAGAATCTCTCGTTATAAAAATGTACTGAATGCAGTGCCAAATTGGAGATCCTGGCTTTTGTACACAGCGAGTTACTAAAACCTAATATGGAGACTAAATTTGATAAAAATGGAAATTATGTAGGTTCGGGAAAGGCACAGTAAAATGACATCCCTTCTAGATGTTTGATCTCCTTTCAGCCAGAGAGAATTAACAAAAGTTCTCTGGATTCTCAGATTCTTGAACAACAGTTTAGAAGCTTCAAAGCCATTAAATTAAAATTTAGACCCACAGGAGAATATTACAGATTGAATTCTGGAGTTTTTCCCCTGAATTTAAAATTAGCTTATTTGCTATTTTGAGTGTTTTTGTATGCTCTAAATTACAACTAAAAAAATCATTCCCAGGTTTTTTCCAAACAAGTATGATTTTACATTATCTCTGCCTGTTCTTCAAAGACAGACATGCTACAACAAAACATCAAGTGTTCACAAATATGGGCTGGGGTTATGAAAATGAAGAATATAGTTGTGTAATCAAAAGAAGAAATTACAAGAACCATAACATTGTAAACCATAATACTCATGCCTGGTTTCTAATGGAGCCAGAAACTTTTCTGCACACATTGCTGGGACCATCTAATGAAACAATGTACATTAGGCACTCACACAGTGAAAACAAGTCCCTGGGCAGTGCTTCCTGGTTAACAAGCTTTTGTATAATACTTTCTGATTTACAAGTCACTTAACACATTTCTAGAGTATCCAGTCTAAACTGATCTGAAGCAAGACATTGTGAAATATACAAAAGTGATGACATCCTCTGTCCCCTACCAAAGTTATAATTTAATTAGAAGAACACTACATTAATTAGAATAGAACATACTCTAAAATACCAAGTCAACAACTAGTAAGTACAGTTTGGATACTAACTAGAGAAGGAATCTAAAAAAGGGAGAGATACATGTCAGCAAAATAACTTAGAGAAGATGTACTATGTAGGATACTATGGGACATAGATGTCTCAAGTATGTGAATAGGGATAGAGGCTGAAAATCAGTCCTCCCTTCCCACTCAATTCGCATAGGTTTCTCATTCCTTGTAAAATTTCAGTAAATTCATCCAAAATTGCCTGGATACTTACTATCTACAAGGCAAGAAGGCAAAGATAAAAAGCAAGATAAAACTTGTGCCCATATCACCAAGAGTCTAATAAGTTTCGTGCCATATAACAATTATAACACAATCAGACTCCCTAATGCTTACTCAAGTGGCACAAACAAAATGTCTTAGAAACACAGCCCACTGAGGCAGAGGGGTACTGCTGGAGGTGGCCCTGAATAACACTTAGCATTTCAATAGGTGATCAGGGCAGGGAGGGGCATTGCAGGCGAAGGCTCATAGGGACAGCAGCCACAAAGGCAGCCAAGTGTCAAGGACTTCAAAGTCCTAATTAGGACACAGATTTATGGCCACCCAAGCGTCTTTTTTTTTTAAGAAAATCTTATTTTGTCTCTTGATTTGCTGTTCTTTCCCAAGATCTATGTGTTTGATCTCTGAGCTATGGTGTCTGGAGCACTGTTTCTACAAGCATTTCATGAGAAAAAGAAGGGAGGGAAGAATATAAGAAAGAAGGGAGGATAGGGCTGGGGATATAACTCAGTGGCACAGTGTTTGCCTGGCAAGCATGAAGTCCTGAGTATGAGTCCCAGTACCAAAAAAAAAAAAAAAAAAAAAAAAGGAAATGCTATTAAAATTTCCATAAAAGTCTCTTGGCCTCATATTTATTCTAATTTTTGATTTTAAAAACTTAATTGAATTATTTCTGTAACATACTAAAGATGAAAAGTTTTAAGTGAAACTAAATAGTTACTGTTGACTATTTTCATATATTTATTCCAAGTTGTGCTTGTCACCGTGATGCATCTGCTCCCGCTGAAAGATGACTCAGGCTGGAGGGGGGAGCGCTGCCTTTGGATGGAGACCCACTAACAGGAAGGACACGCACTGTATAACACATATGCACATGCCATAAGGGTTGCAAATGATCTTATAATTTTGCTCAGTAGCCAAAAGCGGCAAAGAATGAGAATAAAAACAAATGTTTTAGAAATATCGAGTCCAACTCTTCCGTCATCCCCTGAGGAAAATGTATATTTTGAAACTTTAGGACTCTAACAACCTCACCCGATACAACCCTTGAGTTGGGAATTTATGAATTAACTTGGCTAGAGATGAGAATTCCCTAGTCCTTTCACATCATCCAAATGTCTATTGCAAAATATGGTCCTGGATAATCACAGTATTTTTCTTTAAACCCATGTATACTATGAAGCAGTGTTACTCCTTTTCCTACCTACAAGTTGGCAACAAAATGGGTTTTGACTGTATATGCTGAAGAGAAACTGTTTTCCTGGGTCAAACATTTCAGTTTTAGAGGCAAAGGGACCTTGATTATTTATTCAACAGTATTTATTGAATTCTTATTCTTTTTCTGGAGCTACCCATTTGACTTAGAAGACAGACTGACTACATTCTAGAGAAATCAGGACTGGGCTTGTGGCTCAGTGTTAGTGCTTTTGCCTTGTATGCACAAGGCCCTGGGTTGCTCCCTGGTCCCCCCTGCCCAATCCATAGTCCAATGCCGTACTGCTAGAAAATACTGGGGCCATGATTTAAAATCAGTAGTTTAATTTTTAAAAAGGGGGGGCACTAATCTGAAGTATGATCAAACTTCTCTCAGAAGCAATGAAACTCACAATCAGAAATTCTGGTCCCCACTAAGTGTGGCTTTCTTTCACCAGGAAAGCATACTTGTCCTGGCCAGGAGTCTTTTCCCCAGCCCAAAGGCAGGGTCTACCTCTGCAACTATTTGAAATTGATATATGTGGTTATGACTGGATTGTGCTTGAGTCTGATGTTACTTAGCGTTCTGCAGTTTTTCTTTCTTCCTCCAGGTGTAGCATACTTTTGTCAACATACATGATTCTTATATCTTTCTTTTTGCTTTTAAAACCCAAAGTCTTTCTTTTTGATTTCTACAAATTTGTCCCATAAAGGAGAACCAACAGAATTCAAGAAGTATTATAAAACCTGCCCTATCTTGGCTGTAGAGAGTGGAGAATGCTGATGGGATGGAGGCTGAATTGAAGGTAGAAAATTAGACTCTCTGGATGGAGATTTAATAATTTTCGAGAAGAGTCTTGTAATTTACATAAGCCACCCAATAATCAATGAATAATAACCTGGAAACTTCAAGTGCCATTTTTGTAGGTTTTGTATTAGTATGACATGAAAGAAATTCTCAAATATCATGTAGTACCTTCATCACTTTGAGCATCACCTGATCTTGACTGTTACTGAACCACTGACTGTAAAGCTACACAGAAAACCAGCTCGTCTTAGAATCTGGACAATCACCACTTTTATATTTTGCCATGCCAGCACCATGGTTTCCCTCCTACATGGAAAGCAGGATCATTTCATAGAAATCTGAATTAAAATTTTAATGTGAAGAAGTTTCTATCAGAAATTCCTTATTTTCTTTATTATCTCTGTCTAAATTTCCAGTGATCTGGAGACAGTCCTCATCATTTCTCCATTATCCCTTTCAACAGGGCAGGGATTCTAACTCTGGATACGCTTTAAAAATCATTTAAACAACTTTTAAACAATATCTGATGACAAGATTTTACCCACAGAAGTTTTAATTGTTTTTTGGTGAGGTCCAGATATTGTATTTTAAAAATGAAAGGTTCTTGCCCTAGTGTAAATTACTCTACGGTTATGGCGGTGGTCTAATCTATGGCGGTGGAAGGCCAAAGTGGGAATGCTTACCATGTCCTGCTTCTTCCTCAGCCTTAATTGCAACTCCCCTTCCTGTTTGTGCAGGAAGAAAATTCCAATCACCTCCTTCACGTCGTCACTGCCTACCCTAAGCACCACCCCCGCTCAAAGGTTACATATGTCCCGTACCCCCCCATTCTGGCCAAAGGAGACGGCCCAGCTGCCATGTGCTGTGTGCTCCTTCCCACTTCCTCACCTCAATAAACCTGTTCTTTTTGTACTTTTGCTTCTCTATTGTGCCAGAATAATCTAACAAAAAGAGCTTTCCAGGTGATCCTAAAGTGCAGCTAAGATTAAAACCACCTCTATGACAGAAGGACAGATGGAATCCATATGCCACTAGATACCAAAAAAAAAAAAAAAGACAAAATTCGACACCTTTCATGTTAAAAACTGAAAAATTTAGAAACAGAAGGAACTTTCCTTAACATAATAAAGAGTACATGTGAAAATCCCACAGCTAACAACATGCTCAATGGGTTTTCCTCCAAGCTCAAAAAAGGCAAAGATGGTCACTTCTATCACTTCTGTTCAGCACAGGACATACGGCAATTGGGCAAGATGAAGTTAAAAACATCCAAAGCAGAGAGGAAGAAATAAAATTATCATTTGTAGATGGCGTGATCTTACATGTAAAAAAACCTTAAACACACCACAAAAACTGCCAGAATTAATAAAACAATTCAATAAAATTGCAGAAGACAAAATTATTGTAAAATTAGTTGTTTCTATACACCAACAATTTACTGCACAGAAAGGTAATAAAGAGACTAGCTCTATATTATCAAAAATAAGATACATAGCAATAGACTAAGTAGGCAAAAGGTTTGTACATTGAGAACTACAAAATACTGGTGAAAGAAGTTAGAAATGAAACAAATACATAGAAAAAGATTCTGTGTTAATGCAGTAGAAGACTATATTGTTAAAATGTCCATGTTTCACGGAGTTTAGAACTGCACTGCAACTCCTCTCAAAATATCAATGGCATTTAAAAAATGGGACTAGAAAAACCATCCTAAAATTCAAATGAAATCATAGAAGCATCACACTTCCTGACTGAAAAATATTTGGCAAAACTACAGTAATTAAAACAGTATGGTACTGCCATAAAGAACAACACATGGATCAGTGAATATAATATATCATCCACATGTAAACTCACACACATACATCAATTGACCTGGTGAGGAACTAATTATCTCCTCAACAAATGGTGTTGGAGAAACTGAATATTTACAAACAAGAGAATAAAAATTCATGCAAAAATTCATAATGAATTAAAGACAAACATACAACCTGAGACTATAAATTTTGTACAAGAAAAGATAAAGTTTTATGACATTAGTGTTGGCAATGATTTCTTGGCTTAAAATAAAAAACAGGTTAAAAATAGACAAGTGGGACTATATTGAATTAAGAATTCTTTACCATGAAGACAAGTAAAGAAAACAAAAAGAGTGAAATGGAAACATAGAATAGGAGAAAATGTTTGCAAAGCACATATCTGAAAAGCAGTTAATGTCTAACATATTTAAGAAACTCTTCCAATTTAGCAGCATAAAACTAAGCCAATTAAAAATGGAAAAGTTTTTTTGGCAGACATTTCTTTGAAGAAGATGTACAAATGGACAACAGGTATATGAAATATACTCAAATCACTAATCAAACAAATGCAACCAAAACTACAGTGATATCGCTTCATGTCTAAAGATGGCTACTACTAAAAAGACAAAAGATAAAAGTTAATAAGGACATAGAGAAAAGGGAATTCTTTGCATACTGTTTTTAAGGGATACAAAATCATGGAAGGTTTGGAGAACAGTAGGAGGCCCCTCAAAATATTGAAAATAGAACTATTATATGAGCTAGCAATCTCACTTCTGGGTACTTATCCATCAGAATTGAAAAGAGAATCTCAAAGATGAATCTGTACTCCTCTGTTTGCTGCAGCATTATTTATAAGAGATAAAATATGAAAACAACCTTAACAGTCACTGATAAGTGGATTAAGAAAACATGGTAAATATAATGAAATATTATTTTGCCTTAAAGTAAAAACCTGTCATATGTAATAAAGTGGATGAACATGGAGGATATCACATTAGGTGAAATAAGACATTCACAAAGAACAAACACAGCATAACTCCAGTTCTATGAGGTTTCTAGAATAGAAACACATAGAATAAAATCAAGGCTTCCAGGGGCCAGGGCGAAGGGAGAAGGGGGAATAGAGAGTTACTGTTCAATGAGTCTAATTTCAAGAATGCAATATGAGTAAGTCCTAGAGATCCGGTATATACATTATTAGTGTGCTTAACAATGCTTTATGATACACTTAAAAGTGTGTTGAGGGTTTGCTTCCTGTTAAGCTTTCTTGTTAGATTTTGGAGCAAAAGGAGAGGTCACACCAAAGAGATACTGAAAAGAGATTAGCTCTAAGATCTCTTAGCTCAGTGTCGGTCCAAATTTGAAATACTTTCTCAGTTCTGCAAAAGCATAATTGCTTCCACTAATCTTGCTTCTGCAGTATAAGGATTAGGTTCCTTATCCTTTTATAGACATGTTCAATATTATATATTTTCCCTTCTTCCTCTTGAGGCACACATTAAAGAAATGCATGTACACTTAACAAAACTATTTTTTGCCTTTTTGAGCCAGGGTCTTGCTATGCAGTTCAGGCTGGTCTTAAACTCACTTTGTAGTCCAGGTTGACCTCTAAATCATGGAGATCCTACTGCCTCAGCCTCCCAAGTGCTGGGATTACAGGCAAGTGCCACCATGCCCAGCTTTTATTAAACTTTTAAATGTCTGTTGTATGCTAACCATTGTAAAAGAAGAGGAATGTTTACAATTTAATTAGCAAAATAAAGGAATTCCAAACATAAAATGGTAATACCAGAATGACACAGGGATAAATATAAAAAAATAAAGACCTCAAAACCTACAGGTGTATTACTGATGAAACTGAGGAAATCCTCTTGTTTCTTGGAGTGTATTGCAATATAATCAGTAGAAACTCAGTGCTAAATTAATAATTTATTAAATTCTCAAGAGAAAGGTGCCATACCCTGGGATTTCTATTCTTAGTTATACCCAGAAACTTGCCTAATAAATTGTGGAAGTTCAATAAATATTTATTGAGTGAATAAATAAAAATTGAAGGGAAATAAAAACTTCAGAAGGCCTACTGAGAAAACCAAGTAAGAGTTTTTTAAACATATGAAACTCCTAAAATTTACAGATTCCCACCAAAACACATTTCCAAACATCTTTTTTTCCAACGAACTAGGTTCTGGGATAAACCGACTATAAATTGGTTCTAAACATTTAGTCATTGGCCGAAGTGCATTCTCCTCCTGAAAGGAGATTAGATCTTGGAATAATATATCCTGTAAGATATATAGCCTGGAATATTAGAAGTCCTGGTAATACATTTAGGTTAGGCTTTGACCCAAAAAGTAAAAGGAAAGCAACTTCAAACTCTTAAACATATGTCCCCAAACGTGCAATCTTTTCCAACACAATGAAAAGACCACCTCATATAAATGACATGAGCAGTCAGACCTACTCCAAGCTTGTATATCTTTCTTTCAAATGAAAACACAAACATTTCCAAGGAAAACATGGCTGATAACATACAACACTAGATGAAGAATTACAGATAAATCTTGCTTTGGGGTTCATTTGAGCTAAAGGTTTTTTAAATCTTTTAAAACAAGTTCTGGGAATCTTAATGGATATTGTGGAAGAGATGAGATACCTTTAAAAGAAGAAGAAAAATAGGTGTTTAAGAAGCATAATGTTCTATCAAAAATTTTCTTTTGGTAATTATTATTAAATGGCATAGAAATTAGTTGTTAACTAAATCCTGTATAAGTGAACGTCTCAACATTTTCATAGTAGAAAACGTGTGTTCAAAATTAAAAGTCAGAGAAGTTAGCGTACTTTCCCTAGCATGATTACCATGCAATGAGAAATTTAGAATGCTTGTCTTTATTCCTGTGTAATAAGACTCCTTGGGGCTATTTTTCTGCGCTATGTTGACACTATTCTGGCAGTCACATATCTTTGGAGTAATAGCATCATCTCACTGTTTTTATGTAGTCCCTGCAGTGTGCTGATTTTTAACTCTTGCTTATCTGATAATTTTATTCAACTCAAAGACTGGGTTCAAAATTAACTTTTTAAAGATGCTGTCAGTTTTTACACAGAGACTTTTTTTTGCCAAGTTCATCATTTACTTGGGTAGGATTTAATAAATATTCATACCCTCAGTGTATTAATTTATAGTACTAATCTACTCATCCTTAGATTAAATTTAATTTGGCATTTTATGAAGTTTAAAAAAAAAGATCTTAAAAGATGTGCAAGGCTTTTTGGGCCACCAGTGGCAAGGTTAGCATATTTAAAAAGCATCCAGTTATCTGACTCACTGCCATCCCAAATAAGCTGCAGTTTCCCTCTTGACCTTTGTGTTGGCATAAAAAAAAACACGGTGGTAGCGATGAGGTTACTCACAGTATTAAGTGCCTTATGCATCTGGAACTCTTTACCGGCAAAGCTAAATTAACTGGCTGCAGACAAACAGAACTCTCACAGAGCTATTTAGTGTCTTAGAGATAGACATTTAGTATCACATTTTAAAGAAAAAGCTAGACAACATAAACATTTCAGAGTAGTTAGTGGGGATTGGGAAGGGTGAAGAATTGAGAGAGAAACAGCAGCTTCTGGAGATAATCAAGCCATTCTTCAATTCACTGTGAATAACTATCAAGTATCAGTAGGCACAGTTTTTCTTTTGTAATTAGCAAAACAAAAACACACATTTCATATGCAACACAAGGTTGCAGATGTTTCTACAGTCTTTTCCAGTGTTGCTTGAGTCATGATTGCAGGTAAAGGAAATTATCAATGCTCCAGTACTGTATGTTGGGAAAAATCAAACATTGCCTACTTTCTGTAAGCCTTAGAAATTGGACATGGGAGAAGTCCAGGAAAGAATTCTGCTCTGTCTTCCTGGGACAAGGCTCCCACTCCCACCTCAATATCAAGCAGAATGAAGGATTTCTATTAAATGCTTGTTTGTTTTTTCACTCTCCTTACCTCCACTGATTTGTTTTCCTGTAACTTTCAAAAGATTACTCAGAATATTCTCTATTTGGAAGGTTAAACAAGCCTCCTTACAAGCTCTGAATCCACCACAGAACACAACTAATTCCAGGAGTTGAAAGGCTGACATCGATTCCATAAATGGACTTGAGCTCCCTGTACATTCTCATAGTTTGGGAATAGAATAATTATTAGCCAATAGACTTAAAAATCAGATCTGAAAATGACCTGCGAGTTTACAAAACTGGTCTGGCATATGAACTCACAGGTGGATGGAATTTATTTGGGCTATATTTGGATGCTTACCATTAGACTACAACTGTATTCCAGTTTCCAATGGGGCCTCTGGGAATTTATGCATTCAGAGCCTCTGATATTTTCCAAAAGTGTAAGGTGACTGAATTAAATTCAGATGTCTAAATCCTGAATAGAGAGATGAGGTAAAATCCATTAATTTCATTACTCATTAAAGATAAATATGAAAGCCAGAGAAGACCGTCCATGGCAGACTACAATAATGGTCCCACTTTTTAACCTTCTCTGCATCTCATGCTTTTCCATGGAACATTTTCACTCTTCAACTCTGATTCTTGGCTTGGCTGATGGCTTAGTTTTGTCAATGAGACAGCAGCAAATACGACAGAAAGGCTTCAGCTAGGACTGAAAATGGCTCTCTCTTACACCTTTGCTGTCACTAGGGGAACTGGCTAGTTTAGCCAGCTGGAAGATGAGAGACAAATGGAGAATAAGTGGGTTGCCTGAATGGGCCCAAGACACCAGCCTGGATCTGCCAACAGCTAGTCAACCCCAGATAAGTGATCAAGCCCATCCAAGATCACCAGAACTACCTAGCCAAGCCAGTATCCCTTATCTGACATTTCAGGGAAGTTGAGTAGCTATTACACAGCATTGTTGCAGCACTAGATAGACTATAGGCTGACTAGAGCTTCCATGAGCACTAAGGATCTAAGGAGAGTAAAAGATTCTATCTGGTTCTAGGATAGATGGTGCTGCTAGTGGAGAAAGGACCTAGAAAAATTTTTTAAAAAGTCAGATTGATTTTAGGTCTTCAAGGTGAACACAGACTTTAGAATATACCCATTTCAAAAATATGAGAGTCAAATACGTTCTAAATCCAGTCTGGGAGTATACACAGGTCCAACTATAAGCCCTGATTTAATTACAGTCATGTATTGATGAGAAACTGCTAGAAAATATTTTATTATTATATTTTGTTTCAATATTTCTCACTGTTTAGAGTTATGTACTTTGATGAAAATTAAATTTTAAGTTTATACCCAACAATATAACTAAACATTTTGAGGCTAGGTCTTTCCATTAACTCTAGCTGCTATAAGTTTAGCATTTTGAAACATCAGGCTATAACCCTAGGAACTGCTGTTAATTGTGAAAGAAGATCTTGATTCCAAGACAAATACCAAGGAAACAAATAGCTTCTTAGGTGCTTGACAACTTAAAAACGATGATTAAGCTTCCTTCTAAGATCCTGAGCAGATTCATACCAATCAGTTACACTCAAGCTATCCAAGGAGAGGAACTGAATTTGCCCAAATGAGTTTCATTCTCATTAGGTACCAAAGGGGACTTTTACCACACACAAAAAAAGAAAATGCAGAGATTACATCCCATTTATAAAACTTGTCAAGTGATAATGGAGTGGTGGAAGAGAAAGCCAAAGAGACGCATAAACATTTGGGAATCTCTGATTCCAAGCATAATAACCTTACAGTGAAGAAAATTGCATTTTGCTTATGAAGGGGCCTGCCTGGGTGAGGGGGCCCACACAGCGTCCACAGAAGGTGCTGTCAGAGTGAGCTCCCTGCCTCAGCTCATTGCAGATTTGTTTTGAAATGATACTGTATTTCCTACCACAGCCATCTGCATGTGTATGCCCATCTCATTTTGAAAAGCACAACAGATACAAAGTTCTTAAATCACAACAGAAATTATCCAAGATGTTCTATAACAGTTTATTTGGAGGCTAAATTATCAAGTGCTTTATCAAAATAAATGTATACTTTAAATAGGATGTAAGTTTTTCACATCTACAAACATCCAACTACATGGCATATTTATGTGGTATAATCACAGGAGCACTTCTATACTCCCTGCAGTTCTTTAAGCTCCCTCAGAGGTGGAGATTGTCCAGGCAATACAATAACTCAGCCCCAGTTTTTTTCCTTCATAAATCAGTAGCCAGAAGATGGAAGTCATCAGAGTCTAATGAGCCAATGAAGTCCCATCTCCAGATCCTACTCCCCGGAAGTCCACAGCATCAAGGACTGTATGGCTGAGGCAACATCCATCCGTGTTGTCTGTCTCCAGAAGGTCACAATTAGCACAGTTCAGCTAATTGTGATGACAAGGACCCTATTGAAGAACAGTGTCAAAATATATGATAAGACATGTACAAACAGTGCTTTTGGGATTAAAAAAAATATGCATTTCATTTTTACTCAGATTGCTCCAGGGTTTCATAATGGTGACAAGTTGTGATTTGCTAAAGAATGACTAGAATTCTTTTAGCATTTAAATTATGTCTCTGTGTTATTTATTTATTTATTTATTGTAGTGCAAGGAGTCAAACCCAGGGCATCACAAATACAAGGCAAGTGCTCTACCACTGAGCTATATTCCCCGCCCTTCATGTCTGTACAGTGCATGGGTCTACATGAATCTTTCTAGAATCCAAGACACATATTTTCATATTTTTGTCAAATTTGGAAATAGTTATTTGGGGGTCCTTTTGCTACTCAAAGTCCTAAAGAAGGAAGGTGGTATGTGTTTACTAAGTGGTATGTTTTTACTGAGTACGTTTTTCTAATGCTTACGTGTCAAATAGGGATGTATCTTCCACGTGTCTATAATTTAAGAATTTACATTATACTTTTCTAATGTATTACAAAGTATTGGAAATACATTCTAAATAGAGGACAACTGACTTCTTCTATGGTATTTTAATCAAATTCTAGCAATGGGAAGCTAACTTTACTAGAGGGAAAAATTGGTATTTATAAATTTTACACAGCATCGATATTTGATTATTTTTTGAATTACAGAGTTGTATTTGTGGTTTAAATTTATTTTTAAGTTGTTTTTTTCTCTCATTCAGCAAAATATTCTAATACAATGTAGCATTCACACATTCACATCAAGAAGACGATATGAAAATTCCCATACATTTCTCACTAGTTCGGTGTGACCAATTTTCACCCATTCCCATAGAATGTTTGAAATTTCTAGTTTGGGAAACTAGACAGCAGGACCATTCTAAATTTGTTTGGCTTTGCTGGTATATGCTAATTATCAGTTATACTATCATCACGTAGTATCATGTATTGCAGATTCAGTTTTTTTGTTTGTTATTGTGTTTAAGATTAATGAAAATCATAAGGGGAAATCATAAGGTGAATCATAAGGGGAAAAGTTCTGTTTTCTCCTTATTATTTCAAAAGTGTAGTGTCAAAGGAGGATTCAATACAGACTCAAAAACTACAATGTCCAACTGCCAGAACCAGTCAGGTACCTTGCAAGATATGTCTGTTGGCTATGTTTCTTAGGGTATAATATTTCCAATGAGACCTGTTTGGAATCAAAACAATCTCTAGTCCTCAGCAGATTTAATGAAGAACCATTTATAAAATCCCTAAATCTGTTAGAATCTTTGTCCATCCTGTGCAGAAAACCATAAAAGAATAAGCCTTAGACCTGATTTCAAGAAATTCTCCGTGTTATTAAAGTAAGCTGATCTCTTCCTGAACCTGTATCTCATGAGTTTCTGTTGTTTGTTTATAAAATGTCTAGGAGAATCAGCAGATGCATATTTTTTCTTCTTCTGTTTCATGTTTTATAATATACAGTGATTTCAATCAAACTCCTTTTTGCTGGCTTTAACACTTTTCACTGTCAAATAAAATTTTTCATTAAAAAAATATTTCCATGGTGCTTTATATTTTATAGTTTGGAGACAAATCTAGTCACAGACCACACAGCTCACAAAGCAGTTTTGAATTATTATTATTTTTAGCAACAACTTTCCATTCTAAGACTTTAGGGCCCTCCGCTTCTGCTTAGAAGTCATCTCTGCCCTTCCCTTTTTTTGTCCCTCTTACTATTCATCCCTTGAAGCTTCCGTTCTTCCAAACTTGTTAGATTGAAAATTTATTATTCAAGGCCCTGAATAACCTTAGGAAACTTCTAGCTAAGAGAACATCTATGAAATTCAACCAATGCATCATTTATTTGTAAAGTACTTGATAACACTGGAAATAAAACATACATTCGATATGCTATTAATGATGATATTGTGCAAGCATTGCCGCTGTAATTGTTAAGGTGATACAAAAGGCCCATGATTCTGGAACAATTTCAAATAATAAAATTCCCAGATTGGCATAAAAACAATTAAATTTGGAAAATAAGATGAATTCTAAATTGTTTCCCACAAAGCAAGACTATATAAACGCATAGCTGGAGATGGATGCAAGAAAAAAAATGCTCCAATTGAGTTCTTTGTACCTTCCTTCCATTTCTGCCTAGGTTTGTGAGCCACAGAACACTGTGCCTCACTGCAAACACAGAGATCCACCGCAAACAGACTCTCTGTCCTCACAAAGCCCCCAGCAGCGGGCCCAGGACTTACTTGCTGCTGAGGCATCTTCGCAAGGAGTAGGAGGCGCCACCCCCGCAGGTGCGTGAACACTCGCTCCAGGGGCCCCACGCATCCCAGAGGCCGTCCCGGTCCTCCTCAGAGCGCGCCGTCCTGGAGCTCTGCAAGAAAGGAGAGCAGGTCAGCACCCTGTCCTCGCCAAAGCCCGAAACGTGGACTTAAGTGTAGGTGGCTCCTATGTCTGTCCGTAATAGCTTTCCTGGAAATGAAAGCCCTCGTTAGATTCTTTTCCTCCTGGATCGCGTGTTGATGTTTGGAGAGTTGTTTGATTTTAGGGGACCTCTGAAAGGGACAAGACATCGCACTATTAGAAGAAAGGGAAAAGGCAGAAATAGGAATCTGGGATAAGGAAGGTTGATTGCCTTGAAATCCTCCTAACGTTGGTTTGGGTACATGAATCCACTCTTTCTGCCTTTGTAAAAAGAAGCTATTCTCACAGGTATCTCGGCTCTGAGAAACTTGACATGTACATACCAGTGCTGCATTCCAAAATCTATCCATCTTCTACATCTCTAACATTGTTCTATGAACCAGTTTCATTCCCAGTTTTCAGATACATTCATGGGAGCCATGGCAGGGGTTGATGTTAACAATGGCTGGATCACTTCTTGACAGATTTGCCTATTATTTATAGGCTTTCTAAGAATGTTTTGCATGCACTATAATTTACCACCCCATGCCTCAATTACCTTTTCTATAAAATGGGGATGTTACAACCATGCCACTACACCCTCATGTCCTGTAGAAGAAGATTAGCTAAATGAATTTAGCCTGAGTGGTATCAGTCATAGTACAGCACTAATTTTTTAGTTTGAAGAAATGAGGTCCCTTGTAAATTAGATGTTGTGGGGTCCAGTTTTTCAACTAATTGTTTTTTGGAATGTTTCTTTTCCTTCCATAGTACTAGAGATTGAACTAGGGACCTTCACACTGAGCCACATTATCAGCCTTTTTTATTTTTTATTTTGAATCAGAGTTTCACTAAGTTGCTAAGTCACCCAGGCTGAAGCTTGAATTTGCAACCCCCTTGCCTCAGCCTCCTAGAATACTGGCATTACAAGTGTCTACCACTATTCCTGGCTCCATGAAACTTTAAAAATCTATACAATAAAGTCATACACCTGGCCCCATAGTATTATATGAAATATTTTCTAACTAGTACATGCTTTATTTAGATTCTTAAATCATTTTAAAGGGAGATGTACATCACAATGTTTATTGGCAGGAACTCTGGATCTACTCAAATGGTGGGGGATATACTACTGGCTTGAGGATGTCCTAGATATATAAAAATGTAACCTGTTTTTTGTTTTCTTATCATAAAAATATGAGTAATCAATATGCCTATATCACAACATCATTGTGAGAAATTTAAGTGTTAATATGTAAAAAGAATGTATGTTAGAAACAACTTAATTGTTCATGGGTAGATGAACATATAAATAAAATGTAATAAACATATACAGTGGAATCTTAGTATTCAACCTTGAAAAGGAAACTATGGCCCACACTATAGCATGGGTGAAACTTGAAGACATTTTGTTAAGTTAAATAAGCTAATCACAAAAGGATGCATATTGTATGACTCCACTACCTACCGTGAGGTACTCAGAATATCCAAACAGATAGACACGGAGAATGAAATGGTGGTTACCGGAGGCTGAGAGAGATGAAATGAGAAACTGATGTTTAATGTGCAAAGAGCTTCAATTTGGGACGAGGAAAATATGCTGGAGATGGATGTTAATAATGGTTGCACAATGATGTGAATATTTTGATGCCACTTAAATGTATACTTAAAAATGGTACATCTACCAACTCCCCATGATAATTGCAGTCATAATGTGCTACAAACATATGCTAATAAAAAGTAAATTGTCAAAATGGTAACTTTGTTACATATATTTTGCTACAACACACATAGGTACATTTTAAAAAGCACATAGGGTTAAGAAATAGACACTTTATAAGCGTGTGTTACTGTTATAACTGAACATTATTTAGTCCCAGTTGACATCATAGATGGCCTCGGTAGGATTATGGGAAATACACTGGTGAGGCACATGGTCTTTCTTGTTGAACTTGTTGAGTAACCGCACTCTCAAAGCATCATATCCCTGCAACCCCTGAGTTCTCCACAGTAGGACCCTGAGGTTGCTGGCTGTGCTGCAGCTGCTTGGGGATGGGATCTGCCAGTGGTTTTAGTCTCCTATAAATTGTGAGATCACATTGACAGAAACACATTGGCGACACTACAAGCTCATCTAATATTCACAGAAGCCATATAATGGCTGGTAGCCATGATCTACATTCCATGAAATTGGCATTTACTGATGGTTAGAGCCTCCTGACTGTCCTGGAGCAGAGTCAATAGCACTTCGGAATTGACTGCTGAGTTTTCCAACAAAAACACAGGCTTTTCATCAAACACTGTGTTTAAAGGTCAATACGTGCTAACAAAGATCCAGAAATGTCTTTTTGGTAAATTGAATAATTCAAGGGACATCCTCAATTTTCATAGGGATGTATAATCAAGATTCAGGTTTTTCTTTTCTCCATGTTTGGTGGGTTTCTCAAATGGTAGCTCAAAACAAGTGTCTGTTCTTACCCATCCAATAACTGTAAAGTGAAAGAAACACTATAATAAGAAAGTGCTTTATAATGACTTTTCCCCTCAAGTTCAATATCAGAAGCATTTTGACTTTTTATGATAACCTTCTACCAGTGAAACATTGTATACATAAAGAATGTAGTCATTCTTTTTTAGTTCTGGATCGCTTACAACAATAGTTAAAAACTAATGTTTTTAACTAACATTACTGCTGAAATTTTTATTTGTGGGCTCAGATATCATTTCTCTATCACTATGTTTAATAGCAACCATGGTTTACTTTGGAAACATTAAAATTAAAATATTACATTTATGTGATATAAATCAAATTTTAAGATACCAGATTAACTGTACAAAAAGGCTTAGATTTTTGCTTTCAGAGCAATCAATATTGATTTTAGGCAGTGCATTATCTAGTCCTTATTTTTCTTCAAGCCTCCATTTCCCATAACAGATACAATTTCAAGTTTATACTTTTTTACAATGCTGCTGTAATGTCAAAGGAACACACATTCAAAAGTAAGAGTGAAATAAACATGAGTTCTACCAGGGCCAGACACAAACGTTATTTATGTTGAAGACTTCCTTAAAGACCATAATAAACAAATATTTCTAGCTTTTAAATAATGTGAAAGGCATTGCTAAAATGTCATTTCTGTTTGTAGACTTTAAAATTTGGCATAGTTAAAGAGGAGGAAAATCACTTTCTCTAACATTAAGCATGGACTCCATTGAAATGAATTAT
Organism: Hydrochoerus hydrochaeris; assembly: GCA_004027455.1. Taxonomy (NCBI): domain Eukaryota; kingdom Metazoa; phylum Chordata; class Mammalia; order Rodentia; family Hydrochaeridae; genus Hydrochoerus; species Hydrochoerus hydrochaeris. Next base: position 19,734 of record PVLA01003793.1, on the reverse strand, counting down.
GTTTATTCCACTTGCTAAAAGAAAAGTTGGAGTTGGTTCCACTTTGAGAAATAAACCTAAGCCTTATTTCTAAGTTAGTGTTAGATCTCTTTCAGAGAAATGTGGATTCTTACTATGATGGTGCTGAAACTTGTACCTTGTGATGAGATAAAATGTTTGGTCAATGAAATGTTACTTGAGAGACGTTTAGTGCCTCTTCAGACAAGCCATGTGAAACACAGCAAGCAAATTTAGTAGAGTTTAAAACAGTGTTTCTGTGGAAAAACAAAAATCACAACCATATATCATTTTTTAAATGTCTTACACAGAGAGCGGCCAGAGGAAAATTACCCCAAAGATGCAGTCATCTGGTGCTACATTTGTTGTCTCACAGGAAATGAAGTTACCCTGTGAATGCTGAATGTAGGATCATTTTTTTCAGTTTCATTATATGGATAACATCAGACTCGGTAATCTCTAGGTCACTCATTTCAATTACCGCAGCTCTCTGATACAGTTTTCACCCAAGTCATACTGAATTTGGATAAAATTGGGAGAAGTGCATCATACAAATGGTAATGTCACCAGAACAATACTACATTAACCCCTCTCAACATTCTTATCCTCCAGCCACACAGAGAAAGCACGAATGTTGTTGGGAGATGTACAACCAGCTTTTGCAAATATGGGGAATCCGTTTAATTGGCATTCAATGGAGAAGAGACTTGAGTATGAGTAAATCCACAATGCAAGGGCCTTTTCTTTCTCCCTGTTTGCCTCTTAAATCAGAGTCCTCTATATTGCTGTGATGAGAGATTGATATTATAATCCTAAAAACTCAGTTTTGGATCACATTAAGTATTTTCTTTACACAGGCAAGCTCATCTAATATTCACAGCTTCAGAATCACGTCATTTTCTCACCATTATTGAATTATCTAAACATGGTTTCCATCTTATGGTATCATGCCTGATTCTAGAACCAACTGTACCAACAAAGTATCAGGTGAACAGCTCCAAGACTGACAGCAACAAGCAGTTAAATGTTCTGAGCAACTACATGAAGTAATATTTTCCTTGCATTTCACTGTTCAATAGACAACCTTAGAACGATTGCCTATGTACCATCTAGTCTAGAAACTTCTTGTACTGGATCACAGACAGGTTATCAAAGACAGCACCAGAAGATGAAGCATAAATTAGAAATAAGTCTCTTTATATTTTCTCAGAGCCACATATATACCGAATATTTGCACAATATTTTTTCGAAATATTACAACAAGAGATCAAATTATAAAGATTTAAATGAAAATGAAAGTAAGCACCGAGGAAATGGTTGATAGGTGTTTGTACTATTGAAGTCATGTAACAGCTAAAATTATATTATAAGCAAAGTGTTTTTAAGACATTAACAGATCTTCAAAAGTAACAAAATGGGCTATATAGTGAAGCAAAGAGTGGTGCTTATAATTGTAAGATCAGCAAGAAAGTACCTGAGCCTCCGGTTTTCCTTTCCTCCCACACAACATTTTACTTAAACCATCTGGAGCTATGTATGTGACTGTACAAAATGGGTGTCACACACCTCTAAATGTAAAAAGAGGGGCAACTCCTCCAGTGATGAGAGAACCATTTTTCCTGTGGTGTGCCCATGCAAAGTGGAGAAATCTATGCAAAGATATATCCTTTCTGTGTATGTATGAAGCATTGGAAACAAATCTGCAGATTCCATTTTTAGCTCTCCTACTTGCATTGGGTCTCTATAAATCTTATCTAATCCTTGGCTTCTTTAACAGCTTGGAATACTGGTTCTGCTGCCAACTGTACATGGTAGGGGTTGTGAATCCTTGCTCCTGAGAGCTTACAGACATTAAGCAGTAACGGGGCTCTTGTAAAAGTCCGTTAGCTTTTTGATGTACTTTCTTAAAGAGCAGGGTATATGGATACTGAGGCATGCGCCTTCCCAGATGATATTCACTGCTGGCTTTGCTTAGGAAATTCAGATCATCTGGTTCTTATCACAGCTGCACTGTTGGAGGATATGATGAACTGCCAGTGACACAGTGCATGGTCTTTCAGAGGCCACTGAATGAAGCCTGTCCCTTGCTACTGAAGAGAGAAGTCTATTCTGTAACAAGGTGTAAAAGCTATACAGGCCATGGGGATTTGGGGGTACCTGTCTTCCTTTTTCTTTCACCATGCTTATGCACACATTCAAGCACACCTTTCCTACATTTCTAAGAGGATACCTGATTGCACCTATATCTGGAGAGTTTGTGGTGAGGGAGAAAGCTGGAGTTTATTAAGTACTTAAATGCCATGAAATATGCCTTTTCACAAAGTATTGTATTTAATCCTCACAATAGGCCAAGTAAGGTGAGAATATTTTTTCATAAGTAAGAAAACTGAGCTCAGAAAGTTTAAATAATTTGTATCATAGTAGGAGAAAGAGCACAGCTTAGGCATCAGACAGTACACAAGTAAGTTTGACTAGGCTTGTTGCCAGATCTCTTTGAGCCAGTTCCTTAATCCATAAAATGTGAACGTTGATACTTCTCTAATAGGTAGGTTGTGAAGATTACCAGAGAGCACATTTGTAAAGAGCCCAGTGTAATTCTAGCGTTTGAGTGCTAATTAATTTATTTGTCACTTCATGCCACAAACACATATCTCCTCCACCAAGTTGCAAAGCTCGTATCTGGTAAAACCCAGTTTTTCTTTTGCTGCCTAACTTCAAATTTTGACCTTCTTTCCCTTTTGCACAGCACTTATCATTGCATGAATTTACTATAAAATGAAAAAGACAGATGCTCTTGCTTTTCTTTATTAAAAAGATTATTTTTGTCCTCTGCATTTTTCCTCAACCTGAGAATAATAACTTGGAGATGGAATTAAGACAGTTTCACTTCTTTTTAGGAAACAAAAGCTGACTCTGCTCAATGTCAAGTGCTTCAGTAAGATCTTCCTCTCAAAACTATGGTAACTTGATTTTTTAAAAATTCTATCCAGGGACAAGACTGGATTATATTCATCTGCTGAGAATCCTCTGGTTTTTTGGAAAACTCTACCAGAACACAATTTCATGGCCAGCTGAATTAAAATCAATAATTAATGATATGGACGAGGATTAGTATTCAAGAAATCTGCAACCAGTCTAAGCATTTTGCATCAGCCTATCTCAAGGGAAGGCATTGACTGAAATATTCTTTCACTGTCCTGTTAGTACAGCTACTTTAAAAGCATGAATATATATAGTAAATAGAAATACTGTAACTGCTTTGTCATAGTACTGATAGAATATTAATGTAAGTACCATGCATTTTTCCCATTTGAATATATGTAATGACAACACACACACACACACAACCTGAAGACGTTAAAGAGATTTTTTGCAAGCTGTGGCCTGTCAGCCTGGTTTTCTTTTTCCACAATAATACTTTGTTTTATAACAATAAAACACTCTAACCCTAAATGTAGGCACTGCTTAATTAGGAGTAGAAGGCTGAAGTAATTTCCTTTCTTTCACAAAGGAAAAGAAGACGGTTGGAGAACTGTACCCTATAAAAACTGCAGTGATTTAAAAAACTTATTATTCCCAAATTTGTGATGACAGTGAATGCCTTCTTGGCCCTTGCACTTCAGGCATATTTTGATACTTCTGGAGACTTTCCACCTCTCGTGTGAAACATTAGCCATTTTACCTGGAGTTCTAAAAAAGAAGTCACTCTTCCAGGTGGCAGAGGCCGCTGCTGTTGTTTCTCCCTATACTTAAAAAAGAAAAGAAATCTCCAGTGGAAAATAATATGTAGGCCCAATACCAAGAAAAACAGTGAAGAGTCACCTCCCGGAGGCTTACACACCCCTCCACTCCCCAAAAGAGGCATGTTTGAAACTCCCCCACTCCAACAAAATTCTTTCTCTGCTCTTTTTGTGAATTCCTGACTTCCTGGTGAGCCAGGGAGAAGTTTCAGTTTCCATTCCATCTAATCTAAATCGTGCTCTGTCCAAACTGTGAGTCCAATCAGCCACACATATTTTCTGCAGCATTGGCAAATTTTGCTGAAATGAATTTACAAAACATCTGTAGACTAAGGAAACATTGCAGGCTCTGGAAAGCACATGTTGGAGTTTGGAATCATGGAGAAAGAATTTCTATAAAGAAAAAGGTCTCCGTTTATGATTTGTGGAGGAAACTAGAAAGTTAATAAATTGATATGGTTTAGGATTTGATGAACAAAAGGTCCAAGTTAAAATTGATAGAAAAAATGATTAATTAACTCCATGCCATTATCAAGCAATTAAACTTTGGGTTTTAGCAGAACTTTCTCAGTTCTTCTTTGGTTCACCATAGTGCCATGTAGTTACAAGAAGTTTGGAGAAATGGTTCTGACTGAAGTTTCATGAGATTCTAGATGTAGCTCAGGTTTTATTCTGATAGTTAGGGTCAGATATTTTTTCAGGTACTTCACATATGATATGGGATAAAGGTTTGGAACTGAAATCTAAATTCTCCCCAACTCAATTGCTATACTCTTTGTTTCTACTTTTAGTCACATTAGATTCTCTTACTTAGAAAACATATAAGAATAAGCTCTGAATATTGCAATAATTCTACTTAACTTGTGCTTTCAGGATATTCCATCCATGGAGTATCGATTTTCAACTAATTAATACAGAATACATTAAACAAGACTTTGTGGCTTTTGAGGATTATTATTCTATGCAACAATTTTCTTCTCAATTAAACTATAAATCCTTGGAGTGCAAGGGTTATACTTTTTATTTCTGACTTACAGTTATAAATGAATTAATTATTATAGACATCATTTTGAAGAAAACCTAAAATATTTTGACAAATATTTAGTAGATGAGGAAATGCTTTGAAAGTGTACTTTGTTTTAATCTTTAATTGCTTATTTTCCATTTTCTGTCAGAAACATGCGAGGCATAAGACCAGCACAGGGAGAAGGGGAAAGTGGACTCGTGTTGGAAATGTAGTTACTTAAATTCAAAGTGTCAAGTGTGGAGATTATTTTCTGCTTTCCAGCTTCATTCATGTACAGCCACTGTTCTCTTGCACCCTTAGATAATGAATCACATAAAAATCTTTGCCCTTGTAACTCAGATGAATTCATTTTAAAAAGCAGTATTTTTCTCAATTCTCATGTCATTGTGCCTACAATAGATAGCATTTTCTCCTAGTTTTAACAATAGCTATTTCTAAAATTAGAGGCTTAGATATGAGAATAGTTTTGCAGGTTGGGCAGTTTGGGCAGTGAAGGTTCTGCTTATGGTCCTAGTAGCGCTTGCATGAATGGAAAGCAAACTAACAGAGCAGCCCAGTGATTCAGAAAATGCTCTGGGGCCAGGAACCCCAGGTAAACTAGAAATAGCACCCAGAAAGTTGCTCATTTCCTTAAAATAATTGCTTGCCACTGGCAGCAGCTCTTTATTTGACTCTTCATCAACCAGTAACTACAAGGATCTATCAGCTTCAGAATTTGCTACTCCATGGTCCACGGCAGCTTGGCTTTTAGCGCAACCCGATGCTTTTACATGAGTATGGAGTCCTAATTCTGCAGGCCTGTTTTCACTTCTGCCCATTTCTCTGAGGTTGGTTTGGTGAAGGAACACTTTTTAGAGGATTTATAATTTAGTGGGAAAGATAAATAACAATAAAATATTTGACTGCTCAATGTCCTTTATTTAATGAGATGCCAACCATTGTTAGTCCCCTTTCTGAATACCTCTCAGTTCCATTCTCACCCCATTTACACTCATTTTTATGCCCTTTAGTCTGGTTTTATGTTGGTAGAATTCACTTCTGATTTTTTTGATCTCCAGCCTTCCCTACCACAAGTCTGTGCTCTGTGGTGGTGCCAGTGATCTTCTAGAACACAGAGCTGAGACACTGTTTGTAAAAGACTTTCTGTGGATCCACCGTCCAGCTAGTGGGATCTAGTAATGGATTACAGGTAGGCTGTGAGTGTTCAGAAACTCTATACAACGTTTTGGGCTTATGTGTATTATTATTATACTTCTGGAAATAGGATTTATAGCTTTTATCAGTTTCCCTCAAAAAGTTTAAGAACCACTGGGTATAAGATAAAATCCAAACCATCAGAGTGCCATACAAGATCCTTTCTCTCCTGACCCTAAATGACATCCTGGATTCAGTCCTGCTGCTCTCTGCATACTTGCCTTGGTACACCAGTAAGTGGGCACCGCTTCTGGGTCACACAAGGTGCTGCAAGGGTCCCTGGTGTTTTGTTTACTATCTTGTTACTTCCTAGATTCCTTGCCTTTTTGGTTTCCTCATATCTTTATTTTCTCTGGCTCATATGCTCCTGTTACTGCTTTGATACAATGCTGGTATCCCATTGTCCAGGGACACTTTCTCTACTCTCTTAAGTATTAGAATCAATAGTTTCCTCTGTTAAGTGGTTTGAACACATTGCTAGGACTTGGTGGGCAGTGTGGATTGAGCATTCATTAGTCACTACATTGTACCTATCCGTTCCCCAAGGTGGTTGGTATGTTTCTAAGGGCTAAACAAAGATAAATGTGCCTTTGTGTTCCCAGTACCTTGTAGAATACTGGATAAGTTTTGATGAATATACATTGAATTAAGAGGTAACTCAAGGAGGGCTAAGACAAGTTGTGGTTGAATGCCTGATTCATGATGGTTGTCAGGTCTTGCTCTTGTTCACGTACACTCAGTTCTCTAAACACCAAGGTGGGAAATATATGCAGAAACTGCAGATAAGCCAGAGAACGGAAGAACACAAAAATAAATCTGACCTATGGTGGAAGAAAGATAATCACATTTCTGGTTATTTATTTGTCTTTTGATGCCACCTCTAAGTTTATCCAACATATTTAAAGTTGAAAGGTGATTAACCTGCCACATCTTGCCTTAATCTAGTCTAAGTCCTGATGCCTGTCTTCTGAAGCACCCTCATCGCTGAGTAAACAATAGTCACTCCCTCTGTAGCTTTTGAGCAGCTGGCTGTGCTTTTGGAGATGAGCATACTGGGAGTAGGAGGGGCAACTCCAAGTGGGACAGGGTAGGAAGGTGAAGGATCTTGACTTAGTTAAAAGCACAGGCTGTTACCAATAAAAAAAAAAGAATACTATTTATTAAATTGTACCCTAGTAAGAACAAAAATTTATATAGTATAATTTGTAGTAATATGTAAAATTAGCAGAATAAGGAAACATAAAAGCAAATTTTGGTATGAATTTTAAAGTACAAGTTCTGGAATGGGTACAAGAGAGTTCATATAAAAATAAATCTAAAAATTTGAATAGTAGAATCCTAAGGTTAAAACTTCATAGAGCCAAGTGTCAATATGAAGCCTGGAAAGAGAGCCTGGCATTTTCTACCTCTGATGAGTCGCATATAGGGCTTACAGCATATGTCAATGTTCAGGGAATATTTAGTGCTTAATTGATTTCTCATAAGCACTTTTGATTTTAAAATATTTCAGAGATCGGACATGTGTAACATTGGTGTCAAAACCTTTTTAATGAGGCCATAAGCTGGGCAACAGGATTTGGTCATTGTAGTATTTTTGCTTTACCTGGACTTCACCATTTTGTTTTCGACAACTTTGTTATGTGTCTCTCAGTTTCCCCACTTCCACAGAAGGATACTTGGTCAGAAAATTGCTAAGATACCTCCAGATAGAAAAAAGTCTAGAATTTTAAAATTAACCTATTTCATTTAAGCATATTTACAAATCAACTTTCTAAGTTACAAAATAGGAGATGGGCATGGGCATTTTCTTGGTTGATTCCTACAGTTGCTATAAAGATTTTTTAAGAGTAAAAGTGCTAACATATGAAAGATGTTGAGCATTACAGTTGATGAACAGAATTCAAGTATAAGTGGTCCTATTGTTTCAGCCCCAAGAACGGTTCATTAACAAGTAATTCTTGAAAGAGAAAAATCTCTATTTGGGACTCTTTTTCATTACTTTCACAATTATATGCATCCAAAACCATGGCAACTGCTAAGGTAACTTCTGAATAATTAAAGAAAAGCTAAATTATACTCACTACATTTTATTAATAAACATGTACTATTTTACTCTTTGAAGATCAACAAATATGTTCAAGTACAGGTTTTTCAAGTGATGGGATAAAAGTCAGGTTTACTTGATGATTTTCAGTTCCTCTGTTGATTTAATTCCCATCCAATTCCCACCATAGGAAATAATGTCTTATGATATCTCCCCTTTTATAATGGCTGTTGTAACAATTTTCACAGTGTACTTTGTTTTGTATCAGAACAGGACTCTGTTAATGTGGTTCCCTACTGCATAACTTACAAGGCATGTTTTAAAATATATGTAGATTTACAGATCTATTTCCCCACATTTTAGATTCATTATCAGCAACAGTTGAGTCAGTTCCTATTGTTTAGTATAGGTTTTGTTATACTCTCAGCAATCTGGTCATGTATTCTCTGGTTAAATCAGTATTTATTTTACAAACATGACTGCCTATAATTTTTTTCCTAACATCACTTTTTTCTTTTTCTTTTTCTTTTTCTTTTTCTTTTTCTTTTAGTATTGGGGATCAAACTCATGACCTAATGCTTGCCAGGCAGGCGCTTACACCACTAAGCTAAATCTCCAGCCCTATAATTTTTTTTCTTTAATCTTATGCAGAATAGAATGTACTACAAGTTCCTAATTTTAAATCACTACAGAAAAGACTCTTACTCTCTAAAAGGATGTGTGTTTCTTATCCCACTAAATTTTTCATTATGATCTGCAAACAGTATAGATCTACTCACATGTAGATGGGAAAAAATAATAATGGTGACTGGAGACAAACATACCAGACTTCTCTCCTTGTCTTTCCAGGCAAGTTCAACAGAAATATTTATGCTTTGGTACTGGCTAAATTCCTTACACTGTTCGCATTTTAAAACCATAACTGAAAATGTCAATCAATATTGTATATATGGGAAGTAATACTATCCTCTTTCTTTTATAAATTAAATTACAGTGTCACAGAGCCATTAGTCAGCTAATTTATTAAATGTTTATTAGCATGTGGCACATAATATGATATTTGTAATTCTTGGGAGCCTTCTCTGACTCTCAGTGATTGAAATGTAGAAGAAAATACTTTGACAGTTTATAAAGCTGAGTTTTTCTCTTCAGTAATACATAAGCATTTTGAGCCTGTCACCTTTATATTTTTAGTGGGAAGAGTTCTTTTTCCTTCAGCAACATTTAATATTATTTAATGGAGGAATAATATTTATGTTCATTGCATTAGCCATGCTCAGCCTGAAATGCTAATAGATTAATGTCTACAGTAGTGTTCAAGTCCCTAACATGCCTCAGGAATATATTAAAATGGATCTTGGCCACAGACAATATCAAGATTGCTGGGACGCACTGCAGGCATCTTTTTTAAAGCCTGTTTTATAATAAGCAGAGAGAGTGAAGGTGCTAAATCATGGTTTACTACCCCATGCCTGGCTGTCTGTGGTGCTGGGCCTCCGAAATCAATTTCACACATGGCTGCTATCAGCATTCTTTGAGCTATTAAGACAAAAAAGCACTTTCTCTTCTTTTCATTACAACTAAACTCACTGTTATCTCCTAGCTCCTGCTTTGTGCTCTCTGGCCTTTCCTTTCTGCATCCTTGTCACCAGTGAGAGTTCAGCTGACTCCTGCCTGCTCTGCTTTCACCTCAGAGCTTCTGGAAAGGTGAATCCACATCCACTGCACCCACTTTCTCAACACTCCCAAATTCCTTACTGCTTCACAGTTTGGCTTCTGCCCAGTGCTTGACTGAGGTGGCTTCTCCAAAAATCACTGAGGTCCTGTAATTCACCATATCCTATGACCTGCTCACAACTTGCTGAGGAATATGACCCTGCTTCTCTGGCAGAGAGAGCTCATCTGTTCCTCCCTCTGCTCTTCTTACTCATCCTGACTGGCTTGGGCCAGAATCCCCAGAGGTCTTTCCTTGGGCCCCTGCTCTTCTGCTGACCTCATCCACTTTTTCTCATCCCCCCTGTCTCCTCTTTGTAGGTGACTTACAGGTCTACATCTCCTCTAATCTCCAGATACTACTCCACACATCTCAATCGTTGATAACACTTTAAACTCAATGATTCCAAAACCAGGCTTTGTCTTTGGAGCTCCGATCTTTTAGCAGTTCTGCTCCAACAGAACTGTGAACATATAAACAGGTAACAAAACGTTTCTCCTCCATCAAACCTCTTTTGTTCTCTGTCTCTCCCCACCCTCAAATTTGTCTGTACACACACACACACACACACACACACACACACACACACACACACAGTTGCTTGTATTATCTATTCTATATTTTCTTATGCAGGGTACTTTCTTCCTGTTCCTTTTTGCCCATTCCTTCTGCTAGCACCCTGACGTGGACTCTTGCTATTGTCATCAACATGTCATCTAACTGGTCTTCAAGCCTGCCTGCAGCCCTGGACAAGTCATTTCCTCTGCAGCAGGCCTTTTGCATGGCCAGACACCAGCAGTGAGGCAGCTATAGAAGCGATTGCTCTGGCATTTTGTGATAGGGCCTTGAGTTCCAGGGGAACAACTGGGCCTTAAGAAGTCTGACAGTGGGAGCCATTGAAGACTTTTGTGTAGGACATGGTATGATTGGGATTTTACAGTTTTTCAAAATGTTTCTATATAATTATTTGATCCTTATAATAGTTCTATGAGGCATTTTAGAGAAAAAAAGGGGGAATGAAGATTGGCTTTAAAAAAAAACCATGAGAAATTCACGTTACATCCATTTCCCCATAAGATCAGGTAAATTAAGAATGTCTCTGTATCTAAGTGGACTATGGGTAGGTAAGAGTTAGTCATCCCAGCAGGAATGAAACTTACCTGCCTTAGGGAAGCAGGGGGAAGAAACCTGTTATGGTTTATGTCTAGATGTCCTCCTAAAGCTTTATGTGGTCATAGCTGGGACCATTAGAAAGCGGTAGCATCATGGGGGCAGGATATCTACTTGCTGAATCAAGGTAGGGCCTGGTTGGAAGAGGAAGATCATGGTAGGTGTCACCCAGAAGGTTATAGCTCCCTTCTCGAGGTTGCATGGAAAGTTGTAGTTCCTTGTAGTCAAGTTTCTTTCTTTTCTTTTTCTTTCCGTTTTGTGTTTTTGAGACACGGTATTACTATTCAGTTCAGGCTGGCCATGAACTCACTTTGTAGTCCAGGCTGGTCTCAAACTTGTGGTAATCTGCCTGCCTCAGCCTCTAAAGTGCAGGAATTACATACATACACCACCATGCCCAGCTTGGCAGCTTTCTTGGAAAGGAAAAGAAAAGAAACTTATTTCTGGGAATGGGGAGAGGAATTTCAGTCTTGTAGGGAAAGAATAATAAGTGTGAGGTTTATTGGACACTGGTTACATGTATGAGGTTCTATGCTAAGTATGTTGCATGAATTATTTTATTAAGCTTTGTAACAATTCTTTGAGATAGATGCTATAGTTCATAGACATTTAACAGGCAAAGAAACTGAGCACAGAAAATACCAAAAGTTTTCATTGGTGGAACCAAGATGAAGGCTTTGACTTTGGCAGCAGATGGAACGAGCTAAGGTACACTCAATGTATGAGCCTTCCCTGGTGCTCCAGATGGGGTCACTGACAAAGACAGGAACTATCTGCATCAGAGAATGGTGAATGGGAGGGAAGGAGGAAGGAGGCTTCCACTGTCATACTCATGCAATTGAATCTTAAGTCTAGATTTTCTCCCATCAGTTAGATCCTGGAGGATACTGATACTGCATTCCATCAAATCTAAAATGACAGAGATTGAAGTTACGTAATTATTTCATGTACATTATGAATTATTTAGAAATGCCACCCACTAACCGTGACCTGCTATCAATTATAAAATGCATCCAAGTTTCTAAAGTTAGGAAAAAACTGAGCCTCTTAGGATTGATGAAATATGGTACAAGCTGTGAACTCTCATGAACTTCGTTTTGAAACTGTGGAAATCACTCAGCATGTTAGGGAGGCTCCTGCCAAAAAAGGCCAAAAACATAGTTCAAACAATATGGAAAATAATTTGTACTGCATATTTTAATATGATTTGTTTGCTATAAGAATTGAAAACCCATAGACAAAAAGAGAAATCACACTGCATTTTAGGTTTTGTTACTCAGTTTTCTTATCTGTAAAGTGGGTTGGGGTGAGGCTTACCTAACATATAAAAACAAATAGCACAGTGCTCGGTACTTGGGAGAATAAAACCCACATTTTTCTGCTTTTTTTTTTAATCTCTGAAGAGATTTTTTACACAGGTGCAGTCAATTTCAAAGAGGAATAAGGAAAATAAAAGTGATAGATGACCAAAATTATTTTGAAAAAGAGAACATATGATTTAAGACATCAATGCCTATTTGATGCTGCTACAGAGTAAATTTACATTGTGAGATGAAGCCAACCTATAATCAATTTTGAACTAATGCTGTATGAAAAGCTATATGCACAATGGAGACTATTTGTTTATAATCAGGAGAAAAAGAAATTATATACACAACGGTTTCCAGTGCCTGATTAAAAATCTGACTCCCTGGCACTCAGATTCATAAGGAATTTATGTGACATTTAATTCACCTTTCTTTAATAAAACTTATCTTACTTTTTCAAATTGTTTCTAGTATAAAATGATGAATTTAGAAAATTTCAGATCTATCTGAATTTAATGAATGATTTTAAACTAAAATAGCCTGATTATTTTGTAAAGGCCAGAACAGATATTTAATCAGATTAGACAAACTTGAATTTCAACCCTAAGTATTACATCTTTTACTGGAGTTTCAGTCGTTTTCAAAGGGAGCTCTACATGTGCAGCCCATATTAAACAATGTGTTGACTGCAAGAATTAGGGCAAAGGTATTTCCCTTGCCTCCCAGAAAGATCCACACTTGAGCCGTGAATCTGAAGAGTTGAACAGGGCACAGTTGGGTGAGAGATCAGATAAATGACCATACTTGGGAAAATATTGAAGCCTTAGACTCCAGTAATCACACAAAGGTACAAACTAGTGCCGTGCTACAGGCCACAGAGAGTCATAAAGCTTGCAGAAAACATAGGACTGCTCTTTTGAAATACTTTGTATCTATTTTGAAAGGTTCAGTAAGAGGGAATAAAGGGTTAGGTCTAACAGTGTGTTGATACCTTCAGAAGAGTTGGGTCTGAATTCACACTTTGCTAAGCAATAGAAAGTTCTTAACCTTTTAGGATACAGACCTCTTCATTTTCCCTAAAAGTCCCCCATAATTTGTTAAAACTAATCCCTGACACTAGGACTCAATTTTTAACAGAATATCTTGAGTAAAACCTTTCCTCCCTCGCATCTCCATTCAGCAGTCATTTATTGAGTACCAGGCTCTGGACTCTTAGTAGGCAGTGGGACCTGAAGAGCCTTACACACAGCAGGTATTCAAAAGCCTCTGTGGCCTGAAGAAGAAGAAGAAGAAGAAGAAGAAGAAGAAGAAGAAGAAGAAGAAGAAGAAGAAGAAGAAGAAGAAGAAGAAGAAGAAGAAGATAAGTGGAGCTCAAGCAGTAGCTTGATAACTGGATTATCTTTTCTTTTTCGTCACTGCTTTCAATGCTGCTACTGGCTTCCTGGCTTCTCAGTAGCTGAAGGGCAATACTTTTGTAACTTTTGGCCTAATTTCTCCAGGCCTCTCCACACAGATGACCAAGTTCTTTAGAAAACAAGAGGTTAAGTCCAAGTTCTTTAATGTGGTCTGAAAAATCCTTCAAGACCTGGCTGTGCTCTAGCTATTTGGGATTTCCTCTCTCGTTCTTGAAATCCTCTCCCTGTCTACTTGGTTCCAGTAGGACTTTACCCCACACAGGTCCGTTTACCTGGGACAGTTCTCTTCCTTGTTTTCTCTGCCTGGTGAACTTCCATCAAGTTGTTCTCTAATTAGGACAAAAGCTAAGACAGTGATGACGCACCTTTTAGAACTTGCAACAGTACACACAGCCTGCTGCGGCACACGTGCCATGGGTTTGCCACCAATAGTCTAGGACAGTACTGACAGTAAATGCCAGTAGCCCTTCCATTCTTTGCTTCTTTCTTGGTGCTGTTATGGTAGCACATAGCCTTCTCTCAGCCTTGATCTGTGTCATCTTTTAAAACTTCCTTTAGTGACAGTGAGTTTCCTAGGTTTTGTGTCTCAAGGAAAGAGACTGGTGTAAAACAGGGCTGTCCATGACAATGTTTTCATTGAAATAGAGAATAAAGAGAAAAATATGGACACTAGCCAGTTTTCCATAAAGCTGAAATTATGTATCTGGAACTTTTGGCATTTCAATTGACCTTTAATTACTTGCAAGACTGAAACACAATGGTGGAATTGGAAACAGGAGTGATTCTGTGCATGTGGGAATCAGCATTCTGGTGCTACCTGCTAAGTAGATTTCAGTATGATACACAACATTTCTCTGCCCATTTTCTCATCTTTAAGATTGGGAAAATAACAGTAGTTATTCCACAAAGTTTTATGAATGAGAACTAGATGATATATATTAAGTGTTTCTTACCTGGAAGCAAGCACTCTCTTTGGTATTGACTATTAGTTATTTCTTATGTGAAACTGTGGTGATAGTTTATTTTATTAATGTTCTGAGGAGGTAAAACTAAAAATGTGGTTATCTTTCATGTCTTCTACCTACCTGCCATAGATTCATTACTCATTTTTGGAATGTCAGTGGTCTGTGAAATGCAAAGGTCTGGGAGTCACTTTTGTATTTGTAATTCTAAAGTGGGCCTAGACTCCTACCTGGGTTTCTTAAGATTTTGGAGCCTGTAGCTAAAATGGCACCACTGTCAGGAATCTCAGTACCACTTTCTGAGGGAAATTTCCTGACATTAGCTCTCTATGTGTGGCCAATTAATCTCTTATTCTCTTGAATGAGGGGCTGGTTTAAAGGTTTCACTGCTTATGCAGATCTAAGATTGAAAAGACAGGTGTTTATGTATCAAATAAACATAGAGACAGAATAATACACTCATTAAGGTTAAGTTTCAGTTTTACTGAAAAATAGGATTTCAGCAAAAAAAAGCGTAACTCTAAGAATGATCTTAAATATAAATCTTTAGAGAGTTAGAGTTTTTCTAACACATTCTTTCTTGAATCACTATAAATAATGAATTAATGTGTCTATTTCTTTAGGCCGAGATCTCTTACGTCAGCAATAGTTAAATATACAGTTTAAAGAAAATAATATCATGTCAGTAATATAAAACCCATGGATCATATTAGCCAATTAATTCCTGTCTTCCTGCCCCTTTCCAAAGTCCCTTCTAATTCTACTATGTAGAAAGACCCATCTTTATACCCAGATCTGCTGTATGTCCCCCTACCTACCGCAGGGCCTGATACATAGCAGAGTCTCAGTGATTGTTATTTTGCATTGAGAAAAGAAGGGAAGCTTATACTTCTTGGCCACCTACTATATGCAAGTCCCCTTATGAAGTTATTTACACATGTACATCATCAAATTATTCATAGTTTTCATTATTACAGAAACAAGAGGAACAATGCCCTATTCCTATGACATGGGACCAAGGAGAGAGAAAAGCTTTACAGACTTCAGAGTTCCCTGTTCTTGCTGTCTCACCTGATGCTTATAAAGCAACAATAGTCCTTGAGTTTTTAACTTAAAATTTTTTTCTACCAACTTCATTCCGCATTCTAGGTCCTTCTATGTGTGACAGTATAACATTTCATCCCCTTTCTACCAATGCCAGTCTGATGGTTTTTATTTACAGGTCCTTGGGGGCCACGAAGTATGATAAGAAAAGAATGAACTCAATGGAAGAAGTCAGATTCCATGACTAGAATTCTATCTAATAGATGTGCCTAGCAAATATGACCCAAATCTCTTGGTAAACATTTGTACTTTAAATTCAATTATCTATAAAATAAAAGTCTAGAATAGACAATTAATTCATTTGTTAAACTTACATTAAACATTTTGTGCATACCAAATTTGGACTGCTAATAGGGGCACAAAATAACACCAAATCAAAGACAAAGTAACACCAAAGTCTTACCTTCAAAAACATCCCAGTCAACTGAGGTCACATTCTATATACTTCAAAGATTCCTTTTAATTCTAAAATTCTATGGAAGCACAACCTGGCAATCTAAGTTCTATTAACTCAACCATAATATTAAAAAACAAAGCATGTTTCTTATCTCAGACCAGCTACAAGCCCCAAATGAATATTAAAAGTGTACGGCACATCAGGGAACTTATATGACTAGTGGTTATGTGACCATTTTAATGAAAGATTAGGCAACTTAAAAAGAACAAACAAACAAAAACAAACAATCTTTCCTTCTGAATCTCACTTCAGCACCTAAACAGTAGGAGTTCTTAGTGTTTCCATTCCCCTTTTCCGTTTTGGGTTCTAATGATGAAGTACAATATTTGGACAATATGTGTATAGACTTCAAATGGCGACAGCGATTACAGCTGGCAAAGTAGGCTGAGAAACTGGACACCAGACTGTACCTCACCGTGGGAACAAAGTGAAGTGTATCTATTTGATGGGACAGTTTGGATTTATTATAGGTTGCTCACAATTTCCTGTCTCATTTCTTTAGTGCTGTTAAAATTTATGTCAGGATATCTTAGGTTATCACACTCTGGTACCCCAACATTTATGCCAATAGACTGAATTGACTTACAAAAAGTTCCCTGACAAAAATTGAAGGGGAAAATACCCAAAACTTCAGTTAGAGAATGGCAGAAGCATTGGAAAAAATCTGAAAAAGCAATGAAGATGAAAATGGAAACTTCGTGAAAATTAATGTAGTGTAGAATTGGCAAACATACCACTTATTTCTTTAAACAAATAGAAGAAAGAACCCGCTTATGAGGTGCACCCAAATAATTCACAGGTGGTGAAACTATTAGAGTCCTGCAATTTCTTGCCTAAGAAGTGAAATAAATCTGTATTATATAATGGAGTGTGCTTCACACGCATGTTTTTTTTTGCTATTCCCTTTCTCTCAACTGCTTCCTTTTAATGCCCAAGGTTATTTTGGCTTTATTGTAATTATTTTAATAAGAATTTTAGATAAAACTCTAGTGAGATGCAACGTATTTCAGTAACTGCACTTATAGCAATGTACTATGCTTGTTGTTTGCAGGGAGTTTGGAAATTATAAAGTTAGCACCATATTGTGAAAGCCTGACACTGTAGCCTGTGAACAAGATGCCACAGTGATAATGCAGCCAGTGAAATTACCCAAGATCAGTGATGGTGAACTTCTAGAGCTTTCAGTGAAACAAGCATGCCACTGCAGCATGGGTGCCACCACACGATTTGCCACCACTGCCCTAGGTGCTGATCACACATAACAGTTATTCTCACAAGGATAACAATTTCTTGGAGAAAAAAAAACTAATCTTAATTAATTTCTTAAATAAGCTTAGCTAATTAATAGAAACTATTTTAGTCTGTTTTGTTGTAGAAGTTGATATTCTCAAATAGAGAACTGTAAAATTAATTTTTAACATTTGAGGTCCAGTAGTGACTGATTGTATAATCTGTAGGAAGCCATAATTCCCAATCACAAATACATAATAAGGCTAAGTAAGAAGGGTCTAAGTTACAGAAGTTTTATTTACAAGCTGAACCAATTTACAGAATATAAAATAATAATAGAAAATAACAATGTCAGCTATGTAACTACTGTCTGTGGAAGAGTTTATTTTGAAATAAAAAATAACTGTAACCACAAAGTGTTTAATAAACTATCAAGCTGCTCGCTGCTCATTGCTAGACTGTGTGTTAATCTGTCTTTCATGAGGCCTTATCTGTCTCCATTGGAGCTTGTTTTAAAAGTGGGTAGACAGTTGGTGTTAGATGTGTGTCCAGTGGTGTTTGGCTTGCGCTGGGTAGATCCCTGACTGAAAGCAATCACTTGAAGTGCTATGGCCCTACTGAGTTTGCAAAATGCTGCAGCACATAAAGTTGTGTCTGCCTCTCATGGCACGCTGGGAGGCTGGATGGGATGAGCAACAGTGCATGGTGTGCAGACAAAAGCTGAAGATTCAGTGACAGGGATGGGTGGGAATCAGTGCTGCAGGTCATATAGTTACATTGTAAAGCCAGGACTTGTTTTTATTTTTTGACTCTGTTATAGTTCGGATGTGGTTTGATTGTGTCCCCTTGGGGTTCACTGGGACTCGATGCTTGGCTCTCAGGTGGTGGTTGAAAGATGGTGTGGATCCTCAAGAGGTGGTGCCTCTGGGAATATTTTAGGTCTTTGTGGGCATGTCCTTAGAGGAGACTATGGGATGCCAGTCTCTCTCTGCTTGTGCCTGGTTCAAGATACATAACCTTGTTACTCCGGTGTGGTGGTGCATGCTTATAATACCTGCACTTGGTAGCTGAGTCAGGAGGATCATCTTGGGTTTGAGGCCAGTCTGGGCTCCATAGTGAATTCAAGTCCAGCCTGTACTACCTAGTGATACCCTGTCTCAAAAACAAACAATAACAACAACACAAATTGGCTCCCTGCACACTCTTAGCATTTCTATGTGTCATGAGGCAACACAGTCAAGGAATTACCCTCACTACAGAGTCTGTCCTGTGTCATTTGGACTTTCAGCCTCCCAAACTGTGAGCTAAACACACCTCTTCTCTTATTAAATTAGCAGCCTCATGTACGTTGCAACTCTGACAAATTGCCAATGAATAGAGGTACCTCCATGAAAACTATGTTAAAGATAGTTTGAGACTCAATATGCTTAAAGTATATGTCTTACTGTTGATGGGAATGCAAATCTGTACAACCATCATGGAAAACAGTATGGGAAGTCCTCCAAAAACTAAACACATTCTATTTATCAACCATACGTGTAGGGAGCAGCATGATAGCTTCATGGCTGCCGCTCCATCTCTCCCTCCTGTGGGCGTCCAGTGCATCGGCCTACATTTCCCAGGATCCTCTCGCCCCACCCAGGAAATGACAGCGACCCATCCATAACTTCCTGCCCCCACTTCTTTATAAGCCAGGAACATTGTTCAATAAACGAGGTTTGATTGGGAAACTTCAACTTGCCTCCTTCTCTCTCTCTTCACCCTGCCCCTGCCCCGTTTTCCTTCCTCTAGGGGAAAACTCACGCATTGGTCCACAGGCCGGATCAAGTGGCGCCCAGCGTGAGGGCCCCAATACGAGGAGGTCAACGAGGGATCGTTCACAGAAGAAAAGCCGTGGCCACGGTAGCTGGCGGGACTCCGTCCCTGTGATCTGTACAGATGACTGCCTGACGTCTCGTCCGAATCACGGTAAGTGAACATAACCGGCATGGGTCAAGTGTTAAGTGAACACGAATTGTTCATTGCCAGCCTTAGTAAGGCCCTCAAAGCGAGAGGAATAAAGGTTAAAACTAAAGATTTATTGCAGTATTTTCAATTTATACATAAGGTGTGCCCCTGGTTCCCTCCGGAGGGCTCCTTGATACTAAATGATGGGAAAGAGTAGGTGATGCTCATAAAGATTATTATAAAACTTTTGGTCCTGAGAAGGTACCAGTAATTTCTTTTTCATATTGGACTCTAATTTCTGAATTACTGACTCAACGTCATACAGACCCCAAAATTGATGAGACACTAACTCAGGGTGAGGCTGCATTATGCTCCTCCTGCAATCCTTCCCCAAAGCCACCATCAGACACATCCAGTGTGCCCAGT